>PVLC010016562.1:0-34970 GCA_004027655.1 Graphiurus murinus | reverse complement strand
AAAAAAAAAAAAAAAAAAAAAAAGAGAGAGAAAGAAAAAGAAAAAAAGACAAACTATAAAGAAGAAAAAAGGATTAAATAACTGAAAATAACTGAAGAGATATTCTACACTTTGGGACACTTTGGGATGAGAGGATAAAATTACATACTAATGTCATTTTGCACTAATCTATTTATTCAATGCAGTCCTTATTAATGAGCTAAGAGGATTTTGTTGTCTGCATACCTCTTTCTTTTAGTTTTTAGTTTTGAATTTGGTTCTATTCTTCTGTATGATACTAAACACTTACATTAAATTCATCTTGAAAAATAAATATGTAAATATAGTTAACTTTAAGAAACAGAAAAAGCCGGGCGTGGTGGCACACGCTTATAATCCCAGCATTTGGGAGGCTGAGACCGGAGGATCCGGGTTCGCAGCCAGCCTCAGCTACCTAGTGAGGAACTCCACACCTTAGTGAGACCTGGTTTCAAAATAAAGAATAAAAAGTAGGGCTGGGGGTGTAGTTCGGAGGTAGAATGCCCCTGAGTTCAATCCCCAGTACCACACACACACACAAAAAAAAAAGAAACAAAAAATTAGAAAAATCAGATGAGGGAGTTAATAGTCCTAGAATTTAAAAATATAACTATAAAGTGATCTTTAAAATTTTAGCATTTAAATGAATTGAATATTTTAATGATACTAGATATAATTTAAAATACATGATGAAACAGAATAGAGGAAAAATAAACAGGTTTTAAACATGATTGGCTACAGCTAATATTTATAATGACTTTTCAAACAGTAGAGAAGGAAAGAACAATTCTGTTAACCATATTGGATAAAATATCCTTAAGCTGGGCATGGTGGTGTATGCTTGTAATCCTGGCATTTAGGAGGCTGAGAATGGAGCATCTCAGGTTTGAGGCTAGCCTCAGCAACTTAGCTAGACTCTGTTTCCAAATAAAAAATAAAATAGGGCTGGGGGTATAGCTCGGAGGTAAAATGTCCTTGCGTTCAATGCACATGAAATCTAGAAGCTTCAAAGATCAGAAAAAAAAAAAAAAAAAGGATCGAGTACATTAAAAAGTAAAGAAAAGCAAATACAAACACAAAGCAAAATTTCCAAAAGTACATATAAAATCTTGATGAAAAATCATCAAAAGCTTCAAACAAAGCAGTGTACATAAACACAAATATAAAAGTGCAATAAATACATGAGGGGATACAGAACCCCACTCACACTCATAGTTATATAAAATAATACACTTGACAAAAATTGAGTCTTCTGTATGTTGGAATATAGCCATTAACAACATAAACCCAAATTTCAACTCTAGTGGAGCTTACTGTCTAGTGAGCAGATGACAGACTGATAGACAATAAAAAATTAAACAAACAGCATGATTTGTTAGTTGAAGATTAAGTGCTGTGGAGAAAATAAAGCAGAGAAAGGAAAATGGAAATTCTAAGGGGAGGGAGGAGGACTATTATTTTAAACATGGTAACCAGGCATGGCCTCCAATGAAGGTCACAAAGAGGTAGTACATGTCACAATTTCACATCAAATATAAATGTATGTGATGCGGCAAACAATAGGCACAATAACTGGTATAAAAATCATTATTTGTAACAATAAACAGCCTACTTATCAAGTCTATCAACACTAGAGTAAACACTCTGGAAATTTCACACAATGGAATTATATACAATAACGAATCTGAATGTACTATGATTCTAGCAAAACAATATGCTGAAATAAAATAAGGATAGGAGAATAAAAGGCATATAACAGAGCTCCATTGTGTGATTCCATGTAGATCAACTTTAAGAATATTACACTAAGCGAGATTAGCCAGTCCCAGAAAGTGAATGACTATATATATTCACTCATATGTAGAAGCTAGAGAAAAACTGAGAAACAAAAAGGACTTCAAATAATTAAGAGGAGATGCTAGAAGAATAGTGGTAGGGGATTTGGGGAGGAAAAGGGAATTCTCATATATGAAGTTATCAGTATCAATTTTATTATTTTGTGGGGGAAGTGGGAGGGAGCAGGGTGGGACATGGAAGGAAACATAAAACAAGTTCTGTGTGTATGTATTTTTTTTTCTATCACACTGAGCCTCATTATGAGGCATATTTAAAATGCGCCAATTTTTTAAAAACTAGGCAAAATTGAAAATAGTTTGAGAAATCAAGATATTGGGTGTCCTTCGGGAGGAGAGAGTGTATACTTACTGAGTTGTGCATGAAGATGCCTCTAGGGACTAGAGAAAGGTCTATTTCTTGACCTGAGATGAGGTCACACAATGGCTTCCACATGAGATAATTCATGAGGGAGGCCTTCCAATTCCAATTTATGCACTTTTCTACATGTCTGTTATATGTTTTTTAAAAAATATAAAAAGAGTGATCTAACTTTTCATTTCTAGATATCTAAGATTCTTTCATTATTATTGAATTTTAAAGAAAATGATCTGGGAAATGTCCGTGCATATTTATCTTTCCATTAACTTCTGTTACTTCTCAGTGACCAATTTGGTTTGATGGGTATAACCTGTGTCTTTCTCAGACTAGGAAAGTTTCAGCACCTTTTCTTTGATAAGAAATATGGCAGGCCTCATTAGTCTTCCATATCTTTCTTTCTTTTCTCCTTCTTCTTCCTCTTCTTCTCCTTCTCCCTCTCCTTCTCCTTCTCCTTCTCCTTCTCCTTCTCCTTCTCCTTCTCCTTCTTCAGTAGTACTGTGGAACAAACCAAGGGCCTCATGCATGGTAGGCAAGTGCTCTACCACTGAGCTACATCCCCAGCCCCTTTTACCATTTTCTTTAATATCTTTGCTTCTTTAAGTATTTCTGCTGTACTTTGGGTGTAATTACCTCCTGTCTTTTAAATTATTCATTTAGTTTTTAGAAGGATTAATTCACTTCTCAATCTCTGTTACCACTGATTTTCTTTCTGAAATTGCTTTCACTTTCCTAATATGGGAGTCATTATGCTGTTCATACATATTTAGTTATCCTTTTTTTTTTTTTTTTTGAAAACAATCATGCCACGTGACTTGGTTTGACTAATGGAATGTGAATGCTTCAAAGACAAATGTGGATCTTATGCAGCAGAGCCTTTAAATGCCAGGAGGTATTTGCATACCCTTATTGGTAATCTCTGCCCCTCAGTCATCAGCAACATTTTATAGCATGGCTTGACCATCCTAGGTCCTAAAATGAAGACAGTTTGGAACAGAGTCCATTGTCAACTTATGATAGAGATTACCTATGTTTGATATTATGTTTATGTGGTATAAGCAAGAAACAAAATGTTCCAGTTTTAAGCCATTGAGATTTTTGACTTTTTATTGCTGCAGCAATATCTTGTCTATCTTGATCTTTTCCTATATTTGAGCAATTAATTTATATGATTTTATTTATTTATTTTCATGGTTATTGCAAAATTATGTTTCTTCATGTTAATTGCTTCATCTATTTTCTTATATTGTGGATCTTTTCATGGGTTCAATGCATATACCTAACATGCATATATCCTTAAATGGCAAGTGCCCTTGGTTGTCCTCACTGTAAATCTAGTTATTGTTAGAATTTTCAAAATTCACATCGATAATGAAGTTATGCAACAATCTGAGAGTAGGGAAGTCAATTTGAGAGTAGTCCCAAAAAAGGGATATTTTCTACTTTATGATGTCCAGTTTCTGTTTGCCTGGACCAAACAATCTCTGTGATGAGGAGTGATAAAACACTTTGCAACATACTGGCTTTGGGTGGGAATCCAGCCCTGAACCATTTGTAGCAGCCAAGGGAATATGATGCTCACTCTGTCCATTCTAACACCAGAAATGCTGTGGCTGGATTGCTGTTTCCCTGAAGATCTAATCTCCCTTTCTTCTCCTATAAATATAACCCTTGAAATTGTGTTGGCCCTCCTGGCCTCACTTCTCAGCTTCATTTCAAGCTAGGTGCTGTGGCAGTGTTCTGATCCATAGTTTGTCAGAAGAAGTGGTATGTGCCATTTCTGGGAAGGAAACTTAAGAAAGGGGATGGTAAAGTAACAAAAGTGGTGGCCGGGCGTGGTGGCGCACCCTTGTAATCCCAGCATTCGGGAGGCTGAGACCAGAGGATCCGGGTTCGCGGCCAGCCTCAGCTACCTAGTGAGGCACTCTGCAACTTAGTGACACCCTGTTTCAAAATAAAGAATAAAAAATAGGGCTGGGGGTATAGCTCGGAGGTAGAATGCCTCTGAGTTCAATCCCCAGGACCGCAAAAAAAAAAAAAAAAAAAAGTGGTGGAGTTAATATCTGCAAAACTAAAAGGCTAATTCCCAGTTTCTCTTCATTCTTAATTTATATATTTAAAAACCCCGTTAACCTGTCCTAACTCTTATCTTGCATTTTCTGTCGTTCATAACTAAGCATAATCCTTTTTAATATAGATACTGTCAATTCCATCCCAACCATAAGAACTAACTGTGGACATAAGTAGTTCAATGAAAGAAAAATAAGAGATTCCAAATTAATTTTTTAAATACTGCACATTACTGTTGGTTAAGAAGTAAATACAGAAGATGAGCATGCAGCATACACAGCTAGGATCAGGAGTGAGGGAGACCTCACTTCACTTTTGGTGAAGCAGAAGCTTTGCAGTAGAAGGTGTTGTGTGTCAGTCTGAAGCTCCAGCATTCAGTTGACCCTTTTGTATATACTCAGTAGCTATTCCTTGGAGTGTCTGCCTTGAGAAAGGAATCCTTCTCTAGTTTCTAGTGCAGATTTTCCCTATTTTGATACCATTTGTCATTATAAATTGGATTTCAGCCCCATATCCTTACCGTTACCAGAAAGTCTATGAAACATTTTCTCATAAAGTTTTTCAAGCAATTCAGTTATTAAAACCAATTATATTATTTAAAATAAGAGCCTTTAGACGCCTCTCAGCTACTTTGATATATATATACATATATATGTGTATATATATATGATATTTGAAGTAACTTCTTTCCTTTTTAGCTTCTTTAGAGTATAATTAGTTCTCTAAAAAGTGTTTTTGTTTTGGGAAAAGAAAGCTATATTTAATTTAAAAAATAATATCCCTATTCGGAAAATTAGAGTAAAAACACATTTTCAGCTTTCAGATTTATCTTTTCCTAAATAATATGTCTTGGTTATTATAATAAATCCTGAAATTAAAAATTACTTTTAATAGCACTTCATAAAGACAGACCTGGAAATAGACCAGGTCTGGCAATAAGGAAAGCAGGAATTTCCAGGCAGCTCTTGCCCACCCTGTGTGTGACCACATAGAAGTCATTAGAGAACTTGGCATGCTTCATATCTCTGTCCCCTGTTGTCATAGCTCTAATTAAATCTTCCAAACCGCCATCATTACCCATGAGCATAACCATCATACTGCTCTGACTTTCTCCTCTTTAAACCTCCAACATTTACCTGTACGTTTTTCCTGTGAGATCTGAATTTTAAAGCAAATAAGCACTCCCACCTGCTCCATTTCCAGACATCTCTCCTTTCACCTTCTGCTTCAGCCTTCTGCACACCTCCCATGGCAGTCCCACCTTTCCTATCACACCCACATCTTTACTTATTCCACATTTGTTTCTTGAACTCATCCATACTTGCTTGGCTCCCTAGTTCTGTCCAACTCACTTGGTTACTCTGTTCTCTTCTTGGTCTTCTCAAGTTAATATACATAGTCTGTAATTCTAATCAGTATGCAACTAAGACTAATATATTCAATGCAGGTTCTCCTCATTTCCTTGAGCAAATCTGAAGCACACCATCTTTCCATAAATCTACCTCTTTCTTTCTACTGCTGCAAACTAAAGAAGGAAATCACATCTGCCCAAGTCGATGTCACTGAACCCTCTCTAAGCTCCTAAATATAAATGTATTTTAATCCTTTCAAAGATTATGTTCCCTTCCCCACAGTGTGTCTGTCACATTTTTCTGACTCAGATCCCGAGTCTTATCATCATTCTTTCTGCTTTAGGAGAAAATGAAGGACATACAGTAGAAACTAGAACCGTGCTCTGGCCTTGATACCACAGCCATTGGCGTCTGCTAACATCTCTCCCACCCTCCTTTTCCATCACAAAATTGCTGTCAATATTCTTTCCTAGTAGAGTATCTGGGGTCCTGTTTTTTTTCTGAACTCTCAGGGACTTGGATCTGTCAGAAATTATACCCTATAGGATTTCCTTGTATATCTCCTTGTATCCCAGTCTTTCCTGTTATTGCTGAAACATATTCATTTCTCCCCTATATTAGAACAAATAAATAAAGTCTCTTATGACCCTGCGTTCTTCTCTCTCTGCCCTTTTCTCTCCTGTCATTTATACCCCAATTCCTCTAGATGTTGCCTGTACTCACTATCTCCACCTTCTTATTTCTATCTTCAACTCAATGATAATAGCTTTTGTCTATCCTTCCACCAAAACTTAAAAACCACCAAAGTCCCCAATGGTTCCTGCTGTTAAATCCACTTTCTGCTGTAAAATTCCCTCTCTTTCTTGGCTTCTGCAGAATTTGAAATTATCAATCACTTTTTTCTTCTTGAAACTCTGCTCACTGGGCTAGTTGATATAATAATTTTTCTTTTGTTTAATAATGTTTCCACTGCTACTTTAGAGATTCCTAGAGAGGCTTTTCTCCCTATTTATCTATACCTCTGATTTTATAGTCCAAGGTTCTTTGCCAGTTTTAAAATATTCATGCATGAATCCTGCTCCACACACCACCTGAGTGTTCACTCTCAGTCTCATGATTTAAAAAACCCTTATAAGCTGTTTACTCTATGTCACTATCTACAGCTACAATCACCACCTTCCTACTAAATTGTCTGCATGATCTTCCAGATACCCAAGACTCCTTGTGACCAAAATGAAACCCACCTGCTTCCTTCCTATAAACTTGATACCTCTCTTATTGCTAGAGCTAAAACTCCATGAACAAAATGATCTTGTCTATATTTTCACTTCTCTATCTTTAGAACTTGTAATAACTTTGCAGGCATCCAACGAAAATTTCCTAAAAAAAGAATCAATGTGTCTTAGCTCAAGAAATAACTCTACCTCCAAGCACTTGACCAACCAGGATCCTGGGTCTCCTCTCTCTCCACAACACTGAGTCATTTTGACTCCAACAGCTTAAAGTCATTTTTTCTATAATATTATAATGGCTTCACAGTCCCTCTGATCTTATTTTCTTAGTTCTATTCTTTATATTGCTAGAGTCATCTTTCTAGAGTGCAAATATATTTATGTCCCACCCTTCTTAATTTTTTTCCCAGTGAGTCTGTATGGCTTCAGTTAAAGTTCAAACAGCATAAAAGAGAGGCTTTTAATGATCTTGCTTGTGCTTTCCCTCCATCCACCCCTCCCTGCTTTCTCTCAATGCATGTTCTATGTCTGATCTTGACGCATGAAAAGCCAATCTTACTTCCCTGGACCTGTCTTGTTCTCTTCCATCGCAAGGCATTGCTCATAGTTCTCTGCCTGGAATGCCAATGCATTTCTTCTCCCTTGCTCCAAACCACAGCTCTGGGCTCATTCCTTATGTCTTTTCTATGGCTACTTCCTACCACTCACCCTCCATTCTGGAACAAGATCTTTTCCTAAATCTTGTCACACCTGTCACATTGCTCTTCAATTGTTTATGACTGTCACTTCTTCCCAAGTTTTACTGAACTAGGAGTTCCTTCTTCTCAAAGACTGCATCTTATTCATGCTTGTTTTCTTTGTGTGCAGTATAGTGCTTAAAAAATCTACACAGAGTGAATTAATCCCATCTCTCTCAGCTTTTGTTCTCTGTATGGTCCAGTTCCTCCAGATGAAACATCCTATGTTTTGGATTAGTTTCTTGCGTTTCACTGTCACTTTCCAAATAAGCCTGGGTCATGGAAGATTTACTTAATGCAGGAAATGAATAGAATAAATGTGTACATAGATTGCATGCTATGGTAATTAAATCATTAGTGCTGAACACTAGTACTGAGACTAGAGCACGATAACATATGTTTTTATTTGTCAGAAGCAATAAGTAAAGATGAAACCTAGTAATTATAGGCTCTGAATAAAAAGTGTTCTGGGTGGTCTTCCATAAAGTCTTGAAGGAAAGGAAGCAAAAGGCAAACAATTGCCAACATTTCTCCAGATCAGTTTAGTAAATATAATATGGGCATCCCAATACTCTGTGCTATTTGTATGAATCAAACTGGTAGTATTTTTACATGTGTGATACTATTTTTCAGATATTTGCCAGAGTTTTGCTTACCTTTTTAAATTCTATCTTCCTCTCCTTATCTTTCTCTGACTCCTAACTGCCCCCGACCCAAGCTCTGACATCCTCAAAGATCCCCACACTCCTGTTCTCAGGCTCTCAGTAGAACTCTCTTCCTCCAGGTCATTGACCTCTTCCCACCTCTCTTGGTTTCTTTTCAGCAAGCAATGCCATACTAAAGTAGATAAATGTTCACTTTGGAATGCATTACATAGTTTTTTATTGATTTTTAAAATTTCATATAAATTCCAAAACTGTTATAAAACACCAGTATTGCTAGTGGTATTTAATATTGCCTGAAAAAATAACACAATACTTAGTCTAGTCATTTTTGTTTGATATTAAGCTCAACACTCCTTCCAAAGAACGGACATCATTTTATCCATAGAGTTAGAATCTGTGTGGAGCTTGGTAGCTGCTCATTCTTTTCCACAGCTAGAAAGAAGCAGCCCATCACATCAGTATTTATCAAGCAAGTATTTGGGTGTAGTTGTTGGGTGCCTGATTTGAGATATATGCCTTAATAGTGATGGAAATATCCTTGCCCCATCTAGAATGCCTATAAATAATTAATAAATTAATATCATTTTAAATTGAAAGTAATGTTTGATATGCTAGTTCCTTGTGGGTGACACGAAAAAACTATTATCACATAAAATATGTGGAAAGGCAGTGGAGGAGCTTCTTCATATGGTACATGGCAAAGCACAAGGAAAATACTCTCAGATTGTCCATGTACAAGAAAATTGAAAATGATATTTCTAGTAGATATGAATGAGTGAGTTCAGGGTGCAATAGGCTAGACCTAGTCTAATCTTAACCATCCTAAACCTAATTCCACTGGGGAGATGAGAGCATGTTCCCCTTTGAACTCTTGTAAGTATGCTTTTTTCTTTTTAGCTGGAAAGACTGTACCTGTGTTTGACTGCCTGTTCCTATGCCTCTGAGGATCACCCAATCCTAGGACCGTGAGAATAGAATGTAAAATGTACACTTCATTCATGCAATGAAAAGTTTGCTCATGGTCTATTCAGTGACTTTACAAGTTCTGGCTCAATATTGTATAAATCACACATGACATGTCTTCTACGACAGCAGTATTGGGGGGTGAGCCAGCCCCCTAGGAGAGTTGTATGGGGATCGGAAAGTTCTGAGTTGTGGACCTGAACAGCTGCTTGGTGGCAACAGCAGCTGTTCAGAAGAAATGCTTTTCCCTCCAATGTGCTTCTCTTGCTCTCCTGTCCCTTTCCTGTCAATAGCCAGTCAACATTTATTGATTGTGCAGAGGCTAAGGGCTCATTCTTCTGTGCAAGCTGATCCATCTGCCCCTTTTCTTTTGGCTTACATTGTCTCTCCAGGGTTTTATTTTGTTTTTATAAACATCTTTCTATCTGCCTACTTCTTCTCACCATATGGCAATTCTGATATGTATCCTTTTTGTTGGGGGGAATGTGAGACAGAAGGAGAGGAGAGAAGGTCCCTAATGGAAAAAAGATTTAGAATACTTATCATAGGAGTGATGGTTTAATAAATACTGCTTTCTTTAGCATAATTTTAGTCACATGACTATTAAACCTTTTGTTTTTTTTTCAAAAACAAGGAAGAATGAGATTCACAAATATAAATGTCATCTGTGAGCAAGGGCTTCAAGTCTCTCTCGCCTGTCACCATGAACCCTTACAATTCCAGTAGAACTGCTTTTTTTTTTTTCCAAGTCATGAATAAATTCCACATAAACTTATAGAGCATTGGTCCATTCTGATCTTATTAGACTTCTCAGCAACATTTGAGAGTCCTAATAACGCTTCTTTTTATGAAACGTCACGAGGCTTCTATAGTTTCATGCTCTCCTAGAGCCCCCTCTCTATACCCACACTTTCTCGCACAATTTCAACAGCTCCATTGTCTCCACCTGGCCTGAAAACATAGGGATTTTCATTTTCTAGAGCTTTTTCTCTCTCATCTTCTCATTTCTACTTACTGCTATCTCTAACTACTGTCCAGTTTCATGCCATTAAATGCCATCTATTGCATATCAAAAATAATTAAAGTCAGAATACTGTAGTGATACATACTTATCCATGTTTGTAGCAGCACCATTCACAATTGCCAAGCTATGGAATCAACTTAAATGTCGGTAAACAGATGAGTGGACAAATAAAATGTGGTATGTACACAAAAGGGAATTCTACTCAGCAATAAGGAAGAACAAAATTCTATCAGTTTCAGGAAAATGGATGAAACTAGAGAATATTATACTAGGTGAGATCAGCTATTATCAGAAAGTCAAAGGTCATATGTTTCTCTTATATGTAGAAGCTAGAAAGAAAATAGGAAACAAAAGAAAATTTAAAGAAACCAGTAGAATAATGTAAGGGTTTGGGAGAAGAATGTAGAGAGGGAAAAAGGAGACTTTATGAAGGAAACAGTTCAACTAATGCTATGTCCATACATGAAGATATCACTGCCAATCTCACTAACATGTATGGAAAGGGATGGGGAGCAGGATGGGATCCAGAGGGAAACACATCAAGTGCTATGTGCATGTATGTTTGTATCACTTTGAACCTCACTGTGATGTGTAAGTATAATGCACCAATAAAATTATTTAAAAATACCATCTATTTGCTTACAACTTCCAGAGTTCTCTTCCTAGCTAAGATTCCTTTCTGAACACCAAGCTGTATATCTTCCTGCTTTCTTAACAGCTACATCTGAATTTAATTTGAATAAAACTAAACTCTCAAAAACTCCCCAATGACTCTTAATCAGTCTTCTCATCTTTGGAGTTCACCCCCTATCAATTGTTCACATCAGAAACATAGGAGTAGTCCTTGATTTACTTTCCTTCAATTCCTAAATGAAATGCTTCAGTAGTAAGTTGCTTTAACCTCCCAAGTACATCATTAATTCACTCCTCACCCCTCCTTTTTCACTGTTACCATTCCAGTCTATCACTGCCATCTCTAGCCTGGAATATTTTGTCAGTTTTTTAATTGTCTCTTCCATTTTTATGCCCTCCAGTTTGTTATCTAGGAAGAATTTATTATGAGCTTTAAAGTTTTAAATCCTGAGAATTTCATTATCTGGTATATGATTCTGTAAGACCTTCCTATTGCACTTGTAATAAAATCCACTTTCCTTAACTTTCCTCCAAGTTCTTCACTGATCTGGCCCCACTGGCTCCTTCCTTCTTGTGGCCCACCCTAATTTGGCCCCAGAAGACTTCCTAGGCTAATCTTTGCATGTAGTGTTTCTTAGATCTAGAAAGCTCTTTCTTCAAATCTTCATATTTGGATCTCTTCTCATTCTCCAGTGTCACCTTAAATGTCTTTTTCTGAAAAAGGCCTTTCCTGACAATCCACTCTAAATTAGGTTCTCATCCATAATCTTCTAACCTCTATACTATTTTCCTTCATAGAATTTATCACAATTTGTGTGTGTTTTAACAATTATACAACTATTTTAATTAACAATTTTTTAAATTAACTAATGATCACCCAACTACTACCTAACAATTTACCTGGCAATAAAAATTGTTGAAGTTCTTATTTTTCTAATCTTTAAAGAAGTATAAGCCCAATGTTGTATTAGCACTGACATTCTACACAAAGTACGGATGTTAAGTCTGTGTTAGATCCCAAGAGAAGTTTGAGGATCTGGTATTAATTATAGGGTAGTTTGAGAATAAAGGGAAAGCAAAGCAGAGAAAAAGAGTGGAAAAGAAAGGGGAGAACTATGATGTAGGGGCAACCCTGGGGACCAAAGCGAAAATAGAGGAGATGCAGCACTCTACACAAAATCAAAACCCAGGAACCAGAAAAACTAGTTTCAGGCATATTTTAATATATCAGAACATCTAACCAAGTGTTTCAGGATGGATGTAAAACATCACTCTGAAATAATGCCAACAATACTGCTCAAAATCAATTTAATCAGGTTGTTAAATCCAAGATGTATATTCATTTTAGATCAAGGTAGATCTGAATTAGGGAAAGTCCCTGGGACTGCTTTGGAGGAAATACCATAAGTAGAAAAAGGTTCCTCTCTCCAGATGGGGATCTGCTTTAGGTTATTGAAGGTGCCAGGCCGATGGAGGAATTTTAGGTGTTTGCAGTGGGAGTTGGGAACAACATGCTAATACCCAGTCCACACTGCCAAGCTATTTGGGGGTTGAATCCAACTTAGATGGGAGACTCTCATTAGTCTAAACCAGTAATATCATTCTTCAATATCTCATACCTAAACCCAAGCATTAGCTAAAGGAATAAGCATTGGCATTTTCCAGGTCAATGAAATACAGATAGACATTTTAGGAGGGGAGGGATTCTGGGAAACATTTCCTTACTACTAAATAAGGAACACAGAAAGAAATAATACCTTGTAGACTTTGCTACATGCAGTTGTGAGGTCAGAAATTAGTAACATCTTCAGGATGAAATTAGCACTCAGAGGAAGGCAGAGCCAAGGGAATTTCTGGAGAAAAAAAGATTCAGTACTAGATGTCAACCCTGAATCATGCCCTTTATATTCTGCCCAGTAGGAGAACAATAAATATTTTTGTAGATTTAGTCAGTTTCAACTTGGTTTTCTATTATTTGTTGTAAAATTATCTTATCTGATGCAATGTCCAAGAAATAAATGTGTTTGGAGGAAAAAAACCACCAAGCAGGCTTTGTT
Organism: Graphiurus murinus; assembly: GCA_004027655.1. Lineage (NCBI taxonomy): Eukaryota > Metazoa > Chordata > Mammalia > Rodentia > Gliridae > Graphiurus > Graphiurus murinus. The sequence goes on along the minus strand of PVLC010016562.1, from coordinate 22,008 downwards.
TAAAGGTAACTTTTGGAACGTGTCAGGATAGATGGATCATCTCTTAACCTCCCCACACCTCAGCCTTGGGATTACTATGCAGAGAAGTCTGCTTGTAGCCAGCCAAAGATCCGGCCCTACTGGTTCAGGCCAGGATGGTCAGTGACAGTATTTCTCTCAAGTTTGCTGAACAAGGACACTTTGTTAACTTTCAGTGAGGGGTTTCTGGGTTTTTTTTTTTGTTGTTGTTGTTCTTTATTTTTTGTTTGCTTGTTTCTTTTAGTGAAGAGAAAAAATGCAAAGAAATTTAAACTGGACTATATTTATTAATTTATTCCTCATTCAATAGCCATACATTATTTGTTACTAGTTAATTGTAATCAATTGTATCAATAATACTAGTATCAATATATTATATCAATAATTGTATCAATAATATTAGTAATAATTATGGCAGCAACAATAGAAACACAACAATAATAATAATGAGTATTTATATTGATCTTAGGCAGTGGGCACTGCTATAAGCAATCTCAATGAATTAACTTTTTTAATCCACATATTTTAATTTTTTTTTTTTTTTCCGGTACTGGGGATTGAACTCAGGGGCGTTCTACCTCCAAGCTATACCCCCAGCCCTATTTTTTATTCTTTATTTTGAAACCGAGTCTCACTAAGTTGCAGAGTGCCTCACTAGGTAGCTGAGGCTGGCCTCGAACCCGGATCCTCCGGTCTCAGCCTCCCGAATGCTGGGATTACAAGCGTGTGCCACCACGCCCGGCTCACATATTTTAATATTAATCTTTCAATATTACTGTTCAACAAACCAAGGCATAAGGTTAAATGACTTGTCCAAGGTCATATTGCCACTATGGAAATAATTGCTGCTAATGGAAAAGCTTATTTTAACAATGATAGGAGCCCTAGGAAAGGTGGAGTTTTTAAGTACTAACCCAAACTGCCAAGTATTGTAGGTCTATAAATGGAAAGAGATGATGAAAAATTGATTTTGCATTCAAGAAGCTCACAGTTTGTTGTGCTATCTTTAAGCACAGTCAGCAATAAGAATATTTGTTCCTATTTTTAAATACAATAGAAAACATGTCTATATCATATCACACATTCCACAATATTTTTGTGACTGTTGGTGATTTCTTATTGATGGCACAGTCAACATAATTTTACATTTGGGCTACCACAAAATCACTTTTTATTTTCAAACTACATTAACATGATAAAGAACATACACAACAAGCATTTCTAAGGATTAGATACTTTCATCACTAATTTTATCCCATAAGAGAATGATAAATGTTTCATTTAAGGTTTTAATTACCAAAAAAGTCATCATTCATCATTTTCCCAGAAACATATGAAGCCTTTTTAACTACAAGAGCTCTAAGTCTCCTTTAAGAATCAGGAAAGAAGACATTTTTCTGTGAGGCCTATCTAGTGCATGATTAAATTAGTATCCCAAAAAGCATTTAAAAAAATCTTACATGTGATAGTATGGGCATGCAGAGTATAAAATATCAAAATGACTGTATTTCATATGCTAACAGGATAGTCCATCATTCAATTTAACCTGGGAACCTACCTCAGTTTAAGGTTTTTTGACCAAAGTGAAGAAAGTCGATGCACTGAAACTCCTGTTAAGCTTTCCCCCAGACACTTTGACTATGGCAATGCTGTCATCCTTGAGAGTGGATGTAACCGTATCATCTCCCCAGCTGCAGCAAACATTTAAACACCTTGGCCTTCTGTTCCCAGAGGCTTTCCAAGCTTCTCTGCCAAATATGTTAATGTAGAAGAATGAAATCAAGAAAAAAAAACTTAAAAGATCTAAAAGCAAGTTTGAGATGGAGAAGAGAAGACAAGGGTAAGAACTGGAGTGATTATAGATCCACTTATCATTATCCAGATAAAAATGGGATTATTCATCTACAAGGAAATATAACCAAAATGCTCCTTAAGTGGGGAAAAAATATGCTAACCATTTTACATAGATTCCCCCCAAAGAAGTAATTTTACATATCAAAGAAAGAATTTTACATATTGGCACTACTTTTTAACAATATTACTCCTTTCTTTTAGTGATTAGTAAAAGATTTTTTGAAAGCTCAGAGAAGTTCTTAAAAGTATAGGGACATTAGAAGGTAGGTTGTGATTTGTGGGAAAGGCATTTGTTAAATATTAATCGTTGTTAATTTATTTGGAAAGCCTTGGTTGAGGCTGTAACAGCTTCTCTGAATGATAGCATAATCAGTTTAATTTACATATATGAGGCCCAAACATCAATCCCCTATCTGGCTTCCCAAGTCTGAACCCCTTCCCAACCACCATGGGGCCTTTTTAATTCCTACTTGCTACAGTGAAAAAGCTCATACATCAGACTTAGACTATCATTTTCAATCAAGTCTCTACTACTTTTAACTATTTGATTTTGAGCAAGTTTTGATTTTCAGGCATCAGTTTTCTTACCTATAAAAGTCCTACCTCCTTTCCAGTACTGAGGTCAAGAGTTCCTGAAATGGAAATATAAAAGTATGTAGGCCATCAAAACATGCTACCATAATTTCTTCCTTGCCTTCTTCCTTTTCTTTTCCACAGTTTGGAATCAACCTTGGTTTTAGGGTGGCAAACAGGAAGAAAGTGGCATATTTTATAGTACTTTCCATTCAAGCATTGTGATTCCTTTTTATGTGCACACTCCAATTTAATAATTAAAATAATCACTATAGTTTCTAGTATCCCTATGCTATATATAAAGTGAGGCTCAAAAGGGTCCACAAACTTATTTCAGGACATTTATTATTTAACAATGTTTACTGAGGGTTTACTATGTTCTGGTCATGAAGCCAGGGGCCACAGACACCAAGGTGGCTGTGTTCTAGGTTCCTGCTCTCTATGAGGGCCTGTCTGGTAAAGAAGAGAGGCTGTTGACAGCAGCAATTCACTTTATTAGAGGCAGAGGACAGTCCACTCAAAGCTCTCTGGCTGGTTCTGCTGCAGCAGCCTGACTCATGTTCAGTAAGGGCCCCTCACCCTCACTCTTACACACTCTTAGAGCATAAGTGCAAAACTCCTGTTATCCACTGGGAGTCACTCACTCCTTGGAGGTATGTATCATCAGGATTGTGTACATTTCCAGTGCCATGTCTTCCCTACAATACATCACCTGATTTCATCTCTTTCCCTGAACTTGCCCACTTGATATAGATATGCATCAACAATGTTCTATGTGCCAGGCCCTAGGCTATACTCGCAGGATAAAATACATTCATGAGTATAAAAATATTTTTTAAATGCTACACTTGACAAAGGTTAGAGTCAGAGTATAATTTTTTAAAAATGTTCATAGAACAGATAGAAAAGGCAAAATACCATAGATTGTGATAATCTGTACAAGATTGTACAAGTCTATACAAAATGAAATGAAACAAACAAAAAGCCAGGTCTGTTTATGTGCTTCTCATCAGAGTGGGTTAAGGCAAAGGTGACAAGTTCAGATTCAACAGGTTGTGACTGAGTTGATTGTGGGATGGGCAAGGGTCATGTTCAATTGGATATTTGGACTTAAAATTCAGAATAAATATCTTGCTTAGATATATACTTTTGGAGTCAAGTGTATATAGGTATCACTTGAAGCCGCGAACAGGAATTTTCTAGGGAGAATGTATGGAATGAAAAGAGAAAGTTCCATAGGAAGGAAGAACCTGGAAGAAGAGCAGACTAAAGGATCAGAAAGAAAAAGGATAAAAGTATAGATCCAGCCCATATGGAGGATATTCTCATCTGTAATGAAATGTGGGCCATGTCCCTACAGAGAGCTTTATAACAAACCACCTACAGGAAAAAGAGTTAAATAAAATCTATTCACAATACTGCTTTAAAAAGTCATTCAAATGGCAATTATAATCAGGAAGTTTTTATAGAACATTTATTAAAGCAAATTAAGAAAATCAACAGGAAAATGAAAAATAAGAAAATGGAATAAACCCATAAATTCAAGACCTCAACTCATGTCTTTGCTTCATGTAAGAACCTTAGTTTATGTGTCAAATGATATTTTATCTCAAGGTGGGACCTACAAAAGTTCTGGAAATATTAAATTCACCTAGCTATGTTGATAAAGCAGTTATTATGTTAGTACCTCACTCATACAATTAACTTTTTTTTCTTCCAAACCATTAGCATAGTATAATACTATAATGATTTCTGATTTATTGAATTCTATCTTCAATTTACTTTGACTAAATGTGCTAATCCTAAAAGAAAAATGATGCTTTGTATTATTATCTTTTGGTAATTAGAACAATCTACTAGTTGCATTTTTGTTACATGATTTGCTATTTTTAATTTGATAATTTATTCCTCAGTAGAAAAATGCTCTTGTTTCAACCTTTTTAGCAAGATCTAGACTCTTAAAAAGAAGGATAGAAAATAAGCTAGTAGGTGCTGTGAAAATTGCTTAATGCAGCAATTACCAGCAACGGATACTGAGATAATAAATACCAAGAGTTTCTATTGGTGGGAGGAGCAGTTTGTAGTCAAAAATAGTTTGCAAAACCCTCTATTAAGTTAAAGAAAGTTTTTCTACTATAGGACTTCTCAGAGCTTTTAATCGGTTTATATAATTCAGGAAAAACTAGCCTAAATGCATTGATCAAAGAACCAGGTAAGACATATGACTAAATATGGCAGAGACAAACATGGGTGTGACTGGAAGTGACATGATTGGAAACTGACTTCAACCTTGAAATCAGGGAAAATGAAAACCAGGAATGGCATGGAAACCCTAGCTTGGTGCACAGATGCAAGGAAAGACAGATGAAAGCAAAGGTCCATTTTACTGCATCACAAATAGAGCCTATTGCAGACTTCCTGAGAAATTGCTATTTATTTCACCAAAATGTCATTTGGCATTCCTTCCTCCCTCAAATTAGAAGGAAGTGGTTCTTGCTTGAGAAGCATCTCCAGTCCCTGGAACAGTGTCTATTACAGAGAAAGTGGTCAAAAGTTATTTATCAAATAAATTGTAAATAACTCATAGAAGAGCCATAATGAAGATTACATCACTGGGGGACTTCAATGGATGGCCCATCTGTGGGAATGAAGACTTCAGGTGTTTCCGAATCCTGAGTCTATTCTGAAAGATTGCACCTAAGGGGTTTTCCACAGGAAAACTTTGCACAGCTTGGCAACCTGCCATTTTGCCAGGAGACACAGTCAAGCATGCTTATATGGGAAAACAATATGATTTGGAAGGAGGCTGGCTGTCCTTTGCACAGTATCTTCTTGCTTATTAAGGACTGTTTATCATAAGCTTAACCCTGAAACCTGGATATTTATATTAATAGGACTCATATTGGTAAAGTAGTTTTCAAACCTCTTCTAAATTACCTATCTCCATGAGCCCTGAAAAAGATGACAAAGTTTTGTTTTTTTGTTTTTTGTTTTTTTTGTGTGTGTGTGGTACTGGGGCTTGAACTCAGGGGCATTCTACCTCCGAGCTATACCTCCAGCCCTATTTTTTTATTCTTTATTTTGAAACAGGGTCTCACTAAGTTGCGGAGTACCTTACTAGGTAGCCTAGGCTGGCCACGAACCTGGATCCTCCGGTCTCAGCCTCCCAAATGCTGGGAACAAAGTATTTTATTGTATAAAGGGAAACAAATAAACCAGATCAGATGAATGATTTGCTCAAGGTCACAGAATTATTTTCTGGAAGACCTGAGGTTAGCATCTAACTCTTCCTACTTCTATTATAACGGAAAAGTAAATACAAATTCCATCTCGTTTGAGAAATCCCCAGACTTACTTGTAATGGAATGGAAACTTTCTTTTAAAAATAACTTCCATTAAAAAAAGTCTACATGACTAATTCCCCTAAAATAATAAAACAATCATAAGACCACATAAAAGTCATCTAAAAAGCTGGGTGAAGGAAAGATCAAAGATGCTTATGTAAGGACAAGATAGAAGCCAAGCTTCAGAATTCAAAGCTTTTGTGAGCTCTAATCATTTTGCTGGCATTCATAAAATCTTAAACATTTTCTTTCTACTTTTTGATGTATAATATTCAATCAATTGTAATGGAATATAAGTGGATAGTGCTTGTACTGTCCCTATGCATGAAAGTGAAAAACTGTGGCTCACGTACAGCACTGCCGCCCAGAGGGGAAAGTCGGCTTTTTCTTGCAGGTCCAGATTCTTTCAGAAAAGAACCTGTGCCTGGTGCCATTTTTATTCCTTTCCCACCAAGTTAATTGAAGTGAAAGAATTTTGGTTCTCTTTTCTTTTCTAAAGTCAAAACCAATAATTAGATTCACTGCTAGGATATATATGTATACATCCTCTTTCGATGGAATTATAAATTCCATTATAAATATGTAGAATGTATAATATACATATAATAGACATAAAAAGGACCAAGATCCCGGCTGTGGCTTACTGGGGAGGAGTGTTTTTCCAATTTATTAGGATTTTGAATTGAAGTTGGGGTAAAGCTTCATTACTGACCTACTTCTTATGCTACCTCACATCAGTCCAGAGAGTTGGCATTAAAACTCTAGATGATTAAAAAAACACAAGTCCTTTAAAATTACACATTTTGACAGATAAAATAATGCAAAAAATTCACAAGCTACTTAGGTCATGAATGTATACTTTTAGAAAATAAAGGAGACATTTTTTCAAGGGTTAGTTATATACAGCCACTTTCTTGATTGTTCTAATACAAGATTAAACACATGAAAAAAGAACATGTGTGTAGTGGTCTTCAAACAGTTAATAACAAGCTCCTGTTGAGAAAACATTTTGTTGCAGGAAAAGAGCTTTTAATTCCAAATTCTATAACTGGGTGGAGGGAAACTTTTGATGGTAAGAAATAGGAAAAGACAGAAGAAAGATCATTTGAGTGATAGCAGAGGGTATACAAAGTAGCATTCAGCCTAGAAGGTATTCTTTTTCTACCCTTAAATGGAAGGAAAACCATAAAAACACCTGCTATCGAAGCCCCAGAAATTTTTCACAAAGAACATTAGGTTTTTGTAGAGAACAATAAGAGTCACATCTCCTAAATTTCCTTCTTGGAAACATTTATGTAACAGCAATAGGGAATAGGCATCAAAACCATTTCTAAGTTGTTAATAGTTTAGGCAGAAAGCATCTGCATTTATATGACTGAACATAAAATCATTACAGAGAACATCCCGAAGAGAACATATCCCCTTTGTCACAAAGAAATGATTGGTTCGTAATGTGCCTCAGTGGGATTAAGAGCTAGAAAATTTCAATGGGAGAACATGCAAAAAGAGGATAGCAAGTAGAGAGGATAAGAACAGATCTGTGGTACAGCCAGTTACCATAATGATAGAGAAGGTAACCGCTATTGTTTGGATCTGAAGTGTCCCCAAGAGGTCCATGCATTGAAGCCTGGGTCGCCAGCCTGTGACCCTGGTGTGGAGCAGTGAAACCTTTAGCAGTGGTGCCTACTGGAAGTTAGGTCCCTGGGGGTATGCCTGTGAAGCAGATATTGGGACCCTGGCCTCTTCCTGTCTTGCTTTCTTTTTCCAGATGGCATGAGGTGAGCAGTCTTTTCGGCCACAGGCTCCTGCCCTGATATACTGTGTCACCACAGGCTCAAAGTGACTGAGTCTTGGCAGTCCTGGATGGAAACCTTAGGCCATAAGAAATCTTTCCTCTTTTTGAATTAATTTATTTCAGGTAGTTCTTTCTGCAATAGAAGGCTGACTAACAAAGTAACACTAGAAATAATAGTAGTTTTTCTGCACATCATTGATAATTTCTTGTTTGTGAGTGGCATGACATAGTGATATTCAGTTCATCTTGAAATTAATCCCTTTTTTGTGCCTTTTTAAAAGCTCTTAACTGAAAAAAATAATTATAGACAAAGAAGAGTTATTAAAGAAAATTTTTGCTACGAAAAAAGAAAAGATCTAGCCAACATTGTGATTTTCATCCTAGTATTCTAAGTGAAATATCATATAAGCTTATCAAAAAGAGGATGATGTGTAAACAGTCTCTTATTACTTGAGTGACTTCACTCCATTCTATAGCATGTGAACTCTGAGAGGTCACAGACTCTTCATTATCATAGTGGCTGTGTATGGCAGGGGAATTCACTCCTGGTGCTGTGAGGGAAGTTGTGACTTCTTGCAGCCACTCACTGACCAGGGTATCACTATGGGAAGGTCACTTGTAATATGATACTTTTCTTACCTGTAACAAAATAATTATTCTATTTTTGTTATTATCAATATTGATAAAAATGACCTGTGTATCACAGCTTCAAAGAGTTTACAAAATACTTTCAATTCCTTGGTCCTTCTTTACTTCCACAGCAACCCTCTGAAACAGATTTTATGAGATCCATTTCTCATAAAATGGAGAAAATAAAGTGAGCACCTGTACTATAGGAGCCAAAAAGTGAGGTGTCAGGTCTACAATTCTGATTTTTGTATGCTCCACATCTGTCTGCCATACCAAATCATTTTATCATAAGTATTCTGGTTTCAACCTACTTTTGAAAGTCAACAAGGGAAGCAGTCATTCCACAGCTACTTGACTAAATCTAGCAATGTGGATAGACAATCCTTTTGAAGAAACCCATACTACTTCAATTCCCTCATTTTTAGCAAGGTCATCTTTCTCTATCTAAATCCACGTTTCATAACTTCCACTCATTATTTTATTTCTGCCCTTTAAGAAAGTGCAAAATAAATTAAATTCTGGTTGAACTGGATGACTTTTTTTTAATTGTCATTGTAATCACCCATCTTAATGAGATACAAGCTGGTAGAGGCATACATGCACACAGTACTCCTTTAACCCTTCCCCAATTTTCCCCCCATTTTCCCCCCCTCCATCGTTCTCATCTTCAGCTTAGTGATTGACTTTGATATGTTTGTGAATGTACATCATGTGCATTAGGGTGTTTTTCCCCTCCTCCCATCACTTTCAGTTAGGTCACCTTCTTTGCTCATCTAAGGTTTCTCCTTCTTTGTCCATAGTCTCTCCTATGACCTACTTTCTCCCTAACTTCAGCATATTAGGGAGAACATCCAATTTTTTTTTTTTTTTTTTACTTTTTGTGACTGACTAATCTCACTTAGCATAATGTTTTCCAGTTCCATCCATTTCCCTGCAAATGACATGTGTTTTTTTCTTCTTTAAGGCTGTGTAAAATTCCATTGTGTACATACCCCATAGTTTTGTAATCCATTCATCTGTTGATGGAAATCTCAGCTGTTTTCATAGTTTGACAATTGTGAATTGTGTGGCTATAAACATTGATATGCATGCATTAGTCTGGTAGTTTGATTTCCATTCTTTTGGGTAGATACCCAGAAGTTGTATTGCTGGATCATATGGTAGGTTCATTCCCATTCCTCTGAGTATCCTCCATACTCTTTTCCAAAGTTATTACACTAATTTTCAAACCCACCAACAAAGTAATAGAGTGGCCACTCCTCCACACCCTCACCAGCGTTTGTTGTTGTTTGTGTTTTTTTTTTTTTTTTTTTTTTTTGCGGTACTGGGGATTGAACTCAGAGGCATTCTACCTCCGAGCTATACCCCCAGCCCTAGTTTTTATTCTTTATTTTGAAACCGAGTCTCACTAAGTTGCGGTGTGCCTCACTAGGTAGCTGAGGCTGGCCGCGAACCCGGATCCTCCGGTCTCAGCCTCCCGAATGCTGGGATTACAAGCGTGCGCCACCACGCCCGGCTGTTTGTGTTTTTAATGATTGCCATTCTAATTGTAGTTAGGAGAAATCTCAGGGTAGTTTTGATTTGCATCTCTCTGATTGTTAATGATGTTGGACATTTCCTCATACATTCATTGGCCATTTGTATTTATTCTTTTGTGAAAAATGGGTAGTCTTATCTGTTTTCTGGAAACTCTTTGTGTGTGTGTGTGGTACTGGAGATTGAACCCAGGAACATTCTACTTTTGAGCTACATTCATATCTATTCTATTTTTTATTTTGAAAAGTTCTCACTGAGTTGCTGAAGACCTAATTAAGTTATTGAGGCTGGCCTTGAACTTGTGATCTTCCTGTCTCAACCTCCCAAGTACTGGGATTACAGGCATATGTCACCACACTTGACTCAGAAATTCAACTTCTAAAGTAAAATAGCTTTCAATTCAATGTAATCATGTGTTTAGTTAATGCTATGGTGTAATGAAGAGCTTTTGATGTGCAGGGGAGAAGAGAGACTTCTCCAAAGTTGATGGTAGAATCTAAGAAGACAACATATAAGAGGAGGCATGTAACCAGTTATTTAATATGGAATTGGAAGAACAATTCCACTTCCATACAAACTAGAAGTAGGAAGAGATTAATCTTACCAAAGACATTCAAACTATAGTATGGAAGTAAGTTTTTGGACTTCATAAGAAGAGATCAGGATTTTAGCCTCTAGACAATGGTGGCCAGCAAAAATTTCTAAGCAGAAAAATTGCATGATTTTGTCTATAGTTTAGAATGTGACCTTGGGAGCTAAGAAACCTATTATAAGTGTTCTCCAGTCATGCTAAAGAAAGATGAGCTCCTGAGCAAGAACATTGGCATCCTGAAGGGGGAAGCAGAGGTAAAAGTCATTGACATTCCAAATAAGAGGAGCAGCACATTTAGAGTGCTGCATGAGTCTTCCACAAATATTTAGAATTTGCACCAAATAACAGAAGGACTTTATTACTCCATTCATATATCCATTCAACAAGTGTTTATTAAATGTGTACTGTAGATACAGTCCCTGTCCTCATGCAGCTTCTGTATAGTGTATGTGTAGGTGAGGGGGGCAGAAGAGATTCAATTTAAACAGAATAAAAACAAAGTAGGGCAGAGCATCATGGTGCATGCTTGTAATCCTAGTATTTGGGAGGCTGAGACAGGAGGATGGCAAATTTGCAGGCAGCCGCAGCTACTTAGTGAGGCCCTCTGCAACTTAGTGAGACCTTGTTTCAGAATAAAAAACAAAATAGAGCTGAGTTCATTCTCCAGTACTACACACAAAAAAAACAAGTAAAAATAAAAACAAAGTAGGATCAATTATAAATAGGGCCAGCTTAGCCAGCACTTGGCCAGTACAGTCACAAAGGGCTAGGTGCTCAAAAGAGACAAGATCTTGGATTTTAATGTCCTGGAGTGGTTGTCTTCAAATGTTGAATAGTTGTATCTTTAAATTTGTGTTTTATAAGTAAAATCCCAGGGGACAATAGAGCATGTGTCAGGGACTTAGAGTCTGGGCTCAGACACAGCTCTGCTTTTCACTGCCTTCCCTGACCCTCCAGGAGGGTTCTCGGCTGCCTGCTTTCTGCACCTGGTGTCTTGGCCCTGCCTGGTTCTTGTCCCAACCTCTACCACCCAACGGGGCTTCAGTGGACAGAGTCCTATACTCTGCCATGGCCTGCAGGGGGAAACTTGCATGAGCACAAGGAAGGTTGGGTGGCTGTACACCTGATGGGTCTTGCTGCCCCTTGGGAGGGAGGTGGAAGTGGTGAGCATTCCTACCTGGAGTTGGCAGTTTCATAGTAGATATTTCAGGCAACTTGGTGGGTACACACACACACACACACACACACACACACACACACACACACACTCCATCAAGCATGCCCCAGCATGAAGGTTGCAATTCATTGGGAGTCATCTATCTACTCAGTGTGGACATAGCAGTTCATGAGAAGAGAAAACTGCCCCCTCCTACCTTCAGACAGGGCAATGCACTTTTCACTTTGCACCAGGATCTGGAAATGATAGGGCAGGCCCTGGTTATAAAAGAGCTGAGGTTGTAGATGCTGTGTAAGCACATGACCCACTGAGGGCATGCAGGGCTGTTAGTTTCCCCAGGCATTTAATCTAAGAATAAGACTAAGGCCTGATAAGAGTTACCAATGAAAAAAAAAAAGAAGGGTGAAGAAAATATCAAAAAGAGGAAATCACATGTGAAGTCTCAGGGTCAAATCAGCACAGGAAGTGTTCCACAAACTAAGAGAAGTTGAGTTTGATATGAGTGGAGACTGAGAGAAAAATGGAGGCCAAAGGACAGGACTCGGTCAGAGTGGGGTCACAGCTTGGGAAGGAGCCTGAGTAGGAACACAAATAATGGGGTGTCTTTCCCAGTGTTTGCTACTGTTAAGATCCATCTTAACAACCCTGTGCCTGTGGAGTCCATTTTTGACCTTTGAGTAAAGGATGTTACGGTATTCTCTGTAAAATAGCATTTTGTTGGAATGGCCCCATCGTCTTCCCATTGTCACGCTTAGATCCTGGATGCCCATCACCTGTGAACATGATGAGTAGGAGCCCTTCTTCCTCAGATCTGTGCAGGCTGCATCTTCAGAAGAAAGGGGCTCATCATGAAGCAGAATGATCACAAGCCTTGCCCATGCAGTGCGTCCTTGCCAACATCTGCTGCAGGACTACTGTAGTTCTTTCAAACAAACTCCCCCTGGTAGTTCAAGCTATGCAAAAACCAAGTGAATGGGCCAAGAGGAGACCCGGAATTCTCGTGGAGATGCAGCAAGGCACATCTTTCTGAATTAGCAGTAAGACTGATTTTTCTTTTTTTAGTAAAATTTCTTTAATCACATTGACATTTATTTTATTAGAACTAGGTTTACAAGGCTAGTTCCTGAAGAGATTTTATCTAAATCAGATGCCACTTTATATAGATGAGAAAATACTAAAGAAATATGTCCCCTTCTCCAAAGTATATTCAAAATGAAATAACTTCAATTCTTTACCCACAGAAAGCAGAATATTTAACCAAAGATTTTCAAGGACACCAGTATGTCCAGCAATAAGATTAATCTAGACTTAAAGCTACATTTCCTTTATCCAAATGGCTAATCTTCTCCTGATATCATTTTGTGGACTATGGGAAATAATGTTCTCACATTTATAGATTATCAATATAACTAAGAATAATCCATAAGATTTTATGGATAAATACATAAAAGAAAAACAACATATATGTAAAATCTTCCAGAGTTGTATCCATTACTAGACAATCTCCAACAAGTGACATAGAAAAAGATGAAGCAAACTAACTTTCATAGCTTCTTCCACATATATCAGGCAAGCTGAAGATGCGTATCACAAATTAATACACCATCCCAATGAAGTAGGTATGATATTCCTCAGTTCTTACCCAGAAGGAAATGAGCTCAAAAGATTCATAGCACTTGCCTAGTTTTATATAATGATTACTGGTAGAACCAAGTCTTGGACTCAAGTGTGTTTTATTAAAAACTACCCCCCCCTTTTTTCTGGCTCATGTTAACATAGTGAAAACTAAAGTGCAGTAGGATTCTGTGATCTAGGTATTTGCAAAAATAAAGTCATATTATTTATTTAGTCTAAGTCAATGAGGGATAATTTAAATCAATTTATTTTGCCTTGTATAATAAGTGGTTGGATAGTGTTTCACTATATTAATATCTTATGATTTGGTTACTTCATTTCATTCCAGCCATACCTACCATGCAAAGATATGGTGAAGATGATTTAATACAAATTAGAAGTATTTCCATTTATTGAATGCTGATCATCATATTAGGCTCTACATCTGTAAGTAATTCAGTTGTAGAAAGCAATAGCTCAGTCTAGAAAGAATTTAATCCTCCTACCTGGGAGAAAGGGAACGAGGGGTGGAACTCAGAAAGAACAAATAAGGAAAGTGAACACAGAGGTTGACACCCAAGAGATGGGTGAAAAGATTAAACAGATGATACATATGGAATTTATTATTAAAAATAAGATCTCAATAACAATAATGTCAAAAGCACAGCCTATAGGCATTAAAGTGGTAAATCCAGAATTTGCCTCATTAATTCCAAACTCAAACTTCTCCCAACCAAGCAATCACCACACTTTGTGCACCAGCTGCAGATGAGACAGGAAAGGATAGAGAAAAAAGTAGCAAAGGGTTCAAAGTTTAACACAATGCAAAAAAAAAAAAAGAAAAAGAAAAAAAAACAGACAACAGCTGCTTGATGCTTGCTGTATTCTGGCAATAAAGAAAAACAGTAGGAGAAAAAAAAAATCACAGAAGGAAATAGGACCTGAGAGTTGAAAGAGAGCTTCCAATATACATGTTTTCATGTGGTTTGTGTGGCAGGCTTCTACTTTAAGTCATAGACAGATTTCTTGTACCTTGATTTACAAAGCTATTCTGTAAATTTTGTTAACTTAATCAATAATTATAATGAATGCGGGAAGAGGACAATATTCATTTTAGAAGAAGAAACAAGGGAAGGATTTACTTTTGCATAGGTAGGAACTTGTTTCAGGGATCTTTACACTGGCCAAAGGGAGAAGCAACTCATCAAGGGAGAAGGATCGCCGGTCACACAAATGTAAATGTTCAAAGATATATGAGATTTGAGGTGGAAGATATATGATCATACGTGTGATTTCCTCAGTGAGAGGACATATCAGATTTATGAATATACTACACTCCATCCCATCCATAAGAAAAATTTGAAAGAGAAATATCATTTTGGGTCATGACTTATTTTCTATATGTAATAAGAATGGTTGGAAGGAGACTTTAACTGCCTAACTAAAAAATGTGGAAGGGAATTTCGGGTGTTTTGGGGGATGGGGATGAAAACTAATATGTGGATGAAGTTAACTGCAAACAAATCCAAGAACATAGGCATAAAGACTGTTTATTAATTCCTTGCTGAAGGGCATGAATGACTTACTGTACTCTCTGCAGGCCTCTGTATCCTCATCTGCAAAATGAGAGGACTCAATCAGATGATCTCTAGTTATTCCTAATTTTAAAAATCTGTTTAGATAAACTGAGTAGCAGCCCTACATGTACTTAAAGAAAATACTGCCTTTTTTTTTTTTCCTGCGATACTGGGGATGGCACCCAGGGGCATTCTACCTCCAAGCTACACCCCAGCCCTATTTTTTATTCTTTATTTTGAAACAGGGTCTCCCTAAGTTGTGGGGAGCCTCACTAAGCATCTGAGACTGGCTGTGAATCCAGATCCTCCAGTCTCAGTCTCCTAAATACTGGGACTACAAACATGCACCACCATGCCTGGCTAAGACTGCCTTTTTAAGAAACACTAAAGCAAGGACTGAAATTAATCTCCCACAAAGGTTGGAAACGTGGCATGTGTACATGCAGAATGACTTAAATTATAAAATGAGGATGATAGAGAATAGCAAAAATTGTGTCATTTCAAGATGTCAAAGCTTAACTGTACATGGTTAAAAATAAGAAATATAATTCTCAAGTCAAAGAATGAATGTACCTCTCTGGTAGTAACTGTTAATTGCATAATCTATTACTTATAATCTCCCTTTATTAACATAATCCCGATTGTATTTAGTTAACAAATAAAATACTACACTTCCTATCATCCCTTGTGGCAAAATGAGATTATATGTTTAAATCATGGTCAAGGAAATGTAAACATACTACTTGGTGATAATCCTCTGGGAAGGCTGCTTACAGGGAGCCAGATAATTCAAGATGGAGGGATCCTCTTTTATATATTCCCACCTCTTTCTGCTACGAAAGAAGTGATGACTAGAGCCATAGAACCATTTCATACAGCGGGGTAAACTCAAAGAAGAAAGTTCCATGGTGAAAATGGACTGGCAGAAAGCAAACAGACTAGATCCCTGATAACATCCTGGTGCCAGTAGAGCAGCCCAGAGTGGCTGATCTTCAAGCTTCTCTTTCACCTAAACTAGGACTTGTGTCTTGATTAAACCACTTATCATTTCCACTATTGTTTCTGTTCCTGGTTATATGCAACCAAAGCTTAATCCAACTGATTTAGTGCTTAGAAATGAGGTGCTTGGAGTACCAGCAACTAGCATTGGATTGGAAGCAGAGCTGGTTAGGTGCATTATAGGCAATGAAGGCTGATAATCTCATGAGTCTTTTTATATACCATCTAGATATTTAGTCATCAACTGCTAAATGCCAGAAGGCCAACTATATGCTGACAAAGTTTATATAAAATAATAGAATAAATGGTAAAATATGTGAAGGATATTGGTATGAGTTGTCAGCAAAAATTTAAAAAATAAGAGTGATGAATTCAAGGTGGAAGCAGGGGCCAGCCTGAAAGTTGAAATGGAAAGACATGAATCTTTGCTAAAGAAGTCACTCTTTGCCTGCAACCTGCAATCTCGGTTGAATGAGAGTCTGGTAATTTGAAAATGCTCAAGGTTGAAAAGGCCAACTCCTTATTCCTCAAAATGAAACAGTTAAAAGAAATGTCCAAAAATTCTACTCTTAGCAATAAATATGACTGGTGCCACACCATGCAAAAGTGGTTAGCCTGTTGGCAAAGAGAGTGCCTTATTTCAGATGTCCTCAATGCAGCAGAGAGCAAGCTGAAAATTATTTGGATGGGCAGAGCACAACGATCTATAAATAAAAGACCAGAGTCCTCAAACTTAAAAATTCAATTTATCCAAGATTTTTGGCTGTGTTTACTCACATTTGGAAATGACCAAAGAGCAATTATGATGAAAGGCTACCACAGTGGGGGTGGGTGGGTAACATACTGTTCAAAAATACTCCACTGGATCATGAACCCATCCATGCTCACAGGAAGTGGTTTGCAACATATGCATACTTTTAAAGAAGGATGTGCTCCTTGATGTTCATGGCCAAAGAGGATAACAGGAAAATAAAACCCTCCCAGAGGGCAAAATCAAGGCTGCTGAAGAAAATGGACAAGAGGGTCCTCAGTGAAGACCCTGGTACTGTCAGAGGGATAAACTAAGGAATTGAATCTATAGCTGGGCCAGCAGGCCCTTACCATTTCTTTTAAATAAGCTGAGCAAAAAAGAGACTAACTTTTCAAAAGAATACATTAAAAGAATACAGGATGAGGTCCTTAAAAAAGAAGTCAGGGAAGTATTACATAGAGTAATTGCAAAGGCCTGCTCTCCTTCTAACACGGAAATTGATGGATTTGCGAATAAGGATATTAAAAAAGATCTTTAAGAGTCTGCAGGAAATAGAAGAGCTAGGACAAAGCATGGATGTCATGTAAAATATTTTATGACAAACTACTGACCTGAGCCAATAATTCTTGAGCTGGAGAATGATCTGTTGCTCTCTAGAAAGGTGGATGGGGGTAGGATGGGAAAACTGCAGCATTTCGTTTCTAAATACATTTCAAAGAAAGCTAGAAGGACACAAAGAGAACTAGCTTAAATATGTTTTCTTAAAGTTAGTATCTTATTAGTAAATCAAAGCAGAAAAAAAGAATAAACTAAAAATGTAATAGTGTGGCATGCTACTAACACATCAGAGTCAAAGGAAAAAACTCCCCAGAAGTGTGATATTATACAGGATTGGAAAGCAAATGGGGGAAAAAAACAACAGAATATATGCATAGAGTTTATGCAAGGATAGCGATTGCTATAGAGGGAACAGTAACTTAGTTGTGAAATATAGTTAAAATACACATATATGTACAACTTACAAATATTTTCCATAGTCTGAAGAACATTTAAAGATCAAATAGGACTATTTATTATAGAAAAGGGTTGTTAAAGTACAGAACTTTCTACAAATAAAATTAACTAATGGTTGAAATGTCAAAAGTTACTCTTTGAGGGCAAATAACATGGAAATATTGTTCAATTTAGCTCAAAAAATACGTATTTAGCCACTACAATGTATTAAGAAAATGTGAGGCTCTATAGGGATGCATCAGTAATAAAGACTGACATACACAGTCCCTATTTCAAGCAGGATAAGAAGTTTAAAAGAGAATGGATGGAGCTCTCAAAACTGAGACTTCTGCTGCCACTATTGTTGATCTTTCCAACTCTCCAGAAACATATGCATATTGTAGTATATGTGTGTATGCTTATGCATATGTGTGTGCATAGAATATATATTCTACACAATTGAAGATACATCATTTACACTATTCATGACTGATTTTTCTCTCAACATAGCAATTTGAAGATTACTTATATCAGAATACAGAGAGCTATCTCATTTTTCTTAATATCATGTTTTATTACATAATTATGCTGTAATTTATTGAATCATTGGCCATTAATGAACACTCTCAATGTTTCCACTTACTATTACATACAACACGTATACAAACATGCTTCATGCATAGGCTAATATAACTACTAAGCAAATTGATAGAAGTGAAATTTCTATCAACAAATGAACTTTTAATTTTAATAGATACAGCCAAAAATCTTTCAATGTGATACAGAAACTTACATCCCCACCAACAGTGTACAAAATTGTTTTAGTCTCCAAACCTCTTAGCAGCACCACTTATTATCAAACGTTTTGATCCTTGCGAATATGATAGCCCCAAAAGTTATCTCATTGTAGTTTGAATTGCATTGGTCTTACTTTTTTATTGTGCATTATAATTATACATCATACTGAAGTATACAGTGATAGGAATATACATGCACACAACACTTGGAGCATTGGTCTTATTGTGAGCAAATTAAGTATATTATTATGTATTTAAAAATCTTGTGTTTTCTTTCCTATGAATTATCTGTCCATAATCTTGGTCCTTTTTTTAAAAAAAAATAATAAGTTAGAAGTGATGAGGCCATTTTTATTTATTTTGGCATTTTTTCAGTTTTTTCTTTTTCTTTTGACTTCATTTTGAGAATTATGTGGGCACTTTAGAAATGTTTAATTTGGAGAACATTATACATTTATATGCAATTTTTAAGAAATAATACAGAGATGCCATATACTTTTCACCCAGTTCCCTTCACTGGTTACATTTTGCATAACTACAGAATATCACAACTGTAAGTTTGACATTGATGCAATTTTCCACCTATTCAGAATGTCACTGGCTTCACATCCACTCCTGTGTGTGTGTTTGTCCCTCCTGTGGTTTCCTGAGGGCACCACTGCAGTCAAGATACAGAACAGTTTCATCACAAGGAAACTCCTGCTGCCCTTTTACATCTGCAGCCCCTTCCCTTCCTTGCCTTCCTCAGTCCTTGAAAACCACAAATCTGTTCTCCATCTCTCTAACTTTGTCATTTCAAAATTCTCTCTAAATGAACCCATACAGTATTCAGTCTTTCCCTCCAGGATAATCCTCTTGAGATCCTTCCAAGTTATTCTTTTTATCAATAATTTGTTCTCTTGTATGGCTGAATAATATTCCAGGGTATAAATATTTGATGGTTTGTTCATCCGCTCACCCATTGAAGGACACGGGTTATTTTTAGTTTGGAGCTGTTACAAATAAAGCTGATATCAATGATTGTGTCCAAATTTTTGCTTGAGTATAAATCTCCATTTCTCTGGGGTAAATGCTGTAGAACAAACATTACTGAATCACATGGTAGACACACATTAAATTTTGTAAGAAACTGCCATGTACTTTATAAAAGTATCAGTATCATTTTATGTTATACCTGAAATGCATGAGTGATCCCACTTCTTGGCACACTCACCAGCATTTGGTGTCATCACTATTTTTTCTCCAGAACTTATTCATGTGCATAACTGAAAGTTTGTACCCTTTGATCCAAATCTCTCCATTTCCTCCTCCCTTCAGCTTCTGGCAACCACCATTCTACTCTGCTTTATAAATTTAATATTTTTGAATTCCATTTGTGAGGGAATATGGTATTTGTATTTCTGTGCCTGATTTACTTCATAAAGCCTAATGTGCTTTAAAGTTCATCCAGATTATCACAAATGACAGGATCTTCCTCTTTTTAAAATAATTAATAATATTCTATTATGTATACATAGGTATATCTATGTAGAGATTGATATGGATAAAAGTTTATATATCTATTTCTCTGTATAGGTATATCTATTGATGGACACTTAGTTTTGTTCTGTATCTTGGCTATTGTAAGTACTGATGTAATGAGGATGAGATTGCAGATATCTCTTTGAGTTATTGATTTCATGTCCCTTTGGGACTATATCACACTAGAAATCTGCATAGTAAAGGAAACAATCAACAGAACAAAAAGACAACCTCCAAGGAATGGGAAAAAATGTTTGCAAACTACCCATCTAATAACATTTTAATATAAAAAATATAAGGAATCCAACCCAGTAGAAAGAAAACAAATAATCGAATTAAAATAGGCAAAGAACCTGAATAGACGTTTCTCAAATGATGACATACAAGTGACCAATAGATAATATGAAAAGATGTCCCATATCACTAATCATCAAAACCACAAAATATATGCAAACAAAATATAAATCAAAACCACAAATAAGGTGTCACCTCACAAGTTTGAACTTATTGTCTCTGGATGTGAATCTTGTCCTTTCATTATAAGGTCTTTCATGGAGCAAAATATTTTAATTTTATCTTGATGATCCAGTTTATCAATTTTTCCTTTTATTAACAATGTTTTAGTGTCAAGCCTAAGAACTTATTGCCAAGCCAAAGATTCTGAAAAGTTTTCTCTGTGATAATGTTCTAAATGCTTCTCTGTTTTATGTTTTACATATATGTCTTAGATTCATTTTGAATCAATTTTGTATACAGGGTAATTTTAGATTTAAATATAGTTTAAACATTAGTTTGTTGGTTTATCTATTTATTTATTTATCATTTATTTATTTATTTATTTATTTATTTATTTATTTGCCTTTTGAAGTCTAATTGCTCCATAGGAAGGCTGCCCTTCTCCATTGAATTGTTTCTTTTACTTTTGTTGAAAATCAATTTGGTACATTTGAATAGACCCATTCTGGTGTTGGTACATTATTCCTCTAATCAATGTATTGTCCCTCTGCCCATAAGACATCATTCTAATTACCACAGCTGTATAGTAAGTTTGACTTCTCAAGATGGTTTTAGCTATTTTAGTTTCCTTGCTTTTTCCACATAAATTTTAAGACTATTTTCTCTATATCTACAAAATGTTTGCTCAGAATTATAAAATTGAGGTTAAAGTTGTACATCAAATTGGAGAAAATTAACATCTTTATTATGTTGAGTTTCACCTTCCTTGTATGTAGTTACATCTCTCTATTTAGGTCTTTGCTGATTTTTTTTTTTCATCAGCATTGTATTATTTTCAATATAGGATCCTGTATATGTTTTCTTAAGTTTATCCTGAAGCATTTCATTTACTAAGGGTTGATTTTGCATTGTATTTGATTTTGGTTACCAACTATTCATGGTTAGTCTACAAAAGAAATTTATTTTTCTGTACTGATCTTGTATCCCAGGACCTTGTAAACTGACTTATAAATTCCAAAGGGTTTTTTGTTTGTTCATTTGTTTGTATATTTCTTGTGATTTTCCACATAGATAGCATATAAGGACACTTATTTCTTTCTTTCCTCTCTGTATACCTTTTATATTCCTTATCTCATTGTACTGGTTGGAACTTCTAGTACTATGCTAGATAAGAGTGGTAAAATGGGAATGAATATCCTAATTTTATTCACATGCTTAGGTGGAAAGTATTCAATCTTTCATCATTAATTATTACATTAGCTCTAGGTTGTTTGAATATGTTCTCTATGAAGTTAGAGTAGTTCACCTCCATTCTTAAATTGCTGTGAATTTTGAGCATGAATGTGTGTGGAATTTTGTCAAATGCCTTTGCTGCAGAAGTTGATAAAATAATATGGTTTAAATATTTGAATTTACTAACCCGTTGTTTTGTTTTTGGGTTATTGTGTGTCTTAAGTTTAATAGGGATGCTTTTTAAGTTTCATCTGTAAGGATTATACTGGTGTGTGTGTGTGTGTGTGTGTGTGTGTGTGTGTGTGTGTTTTGAAGAAATTTTTATGCATCTACTCATATTTTATCAGATTTTTTTTTTTTTTTTGCGGTACTGGGGATTGAACCCAGAGGCATTCTACCTCCGAGCTATACCCCCAGCCCTATTTTTTATTCTTTATTTTGAAACCGGGTCTCACTAAGTTGCAGAGTGCCTCACTAGATAGCTGAGGCTGGCCGCGAACCCGGATCCTCCGGTCTCAGCCTCCCGAATGCTGGGATTACAAGCGTGC
>PVLC010016561.1:0-35244 GCA_004027655.1 Graphiurus murinus | reverse complement strand
TGAAACAGAATAGAACATACAGAAAAAATCCACACTTATTGCTAATTGATTTTCAACAAAAGTGCAAAAACCTACTTTGGAGAAAACAGCATTTTCCCTACAAAACTGGGAAAACTAGTCATCTCTTTCTTGATTAATGATCTTTTCACAGCTATTCATTAGAAGAAAAGATCCTTTTTTAAAGCAAAATACATTTAGACACTCCTCAAAAAGAAATACAAATGGTCAATATTATATGAAAAAATGTGTTCAACATTTCTTTTTTGGGGCAGATTTTTATTAGATCTCATTATTAATTTTTTGGCACTATATCCTAAGCCTTAGATATTTTAGTGAGTTTTTTTACACCTATAGAAGATGATCTCAGACATTTTTCCCTGTATTTATTCATGAAGATGGATCCTTCATGATTATGACTAAATATTTTCCATTGGGCCCCAGTGGAGCTAAGGGACTAAGCTATAATGTTTATTTATTTCAAATTTTATTTATTTGAAAATTTTTTATTGTTGCATTCTAATCACATCTTAACGAGGTACAAGCCGGTAGAGGCATACATGCACACAGCACTCCTTCAACCCTTGCCAAAATCCCACTCCATTCTCTCCCATCTCCCTCCTCATGTTCAGCTTAGTGATTGATGTTTGTGAATGTACAAATATATCAAATATATCCCCTCTCCCCCTTACCATCAACTTCAGTTAGATAACCTTCTTTGCTCATCTAAGGTTTCTCCTTTGTCTAGAATCCCTCCTATGACCCACTTTCTCCCTAGCTTCTGCATATTAGGGAGATCATTCAGTTTTTTACTTTCTGTGATTGACTAATCTCAGCATAATGTTTTTCAGTTCCATCCATTTCCCTACAAATGACATTATTTTGTTTTTATGGCACAGTAAAATTTGATTGAGTTTATGCTCCATAGTTTTGTAATCTATTCATCTGTTGATGAACATCTTGGCTGGTTCTATAGTTTGGCAATTATGAATTGTGTGGCTATAAACATACATATACATGCATTGATTTGATAGCTTGGTTTCCATTCTTTTCGGTAGATTACCCAGAAGTGGTATTACTGGATCATATGGTAGGTTTATTCCCATTTGTCAGAGGATCCTCCATACTGTTTTCCAAATTTGTTTCACTAATCTAGAATCCCACTAACAATGTATTAGAGTTCCAACTTCTCCAAACCTTTGCCAGCATTTGTTGTTGTTTGTGGTTTTAATGACTGCTATTCTAATTGGGGTTAAGCAAAATCTCAGGGTAGTTTTAATTTGCATCTCTCTAATTCCTAGTGTTGTTGAACTATTTTCATATGTTTATTGGCCATTTGTATTTCTTCTTTTGTGAAGTGTCTGTTTAGTTCACTTGTCCATTTTTTTTGGGGGGGGACTGGGTTATTTGGTTTTTTAGGGATAATTTTTTTGAGTTCTCTATATATTCTACATATTAATCTTCTACCAGAGGAATGGTTGGCAAAAATTTTTTCCCATTCTGTGGGGTCTCTGTTGAAGTTCTTGATAGTTTCCTTTGCTGCACAGAAGCTCTTCAGTTTAATGCAATCCCATGTATTGATCTTCTTTCATTTGTTTGTGCCTTTGGGGTCTTGATGAGAAAGTTTTTACCTGTGCCTATGTGTTGAAGTGTTGGGCCTATATCCTCTTCAAGTAGCTTCAAGGTCTCTGGTCTGATTTCCAGGTCTTTGATTCATCTTGATTTGACTCTTGCTGTATATGGTTAAGCAGTTTTGAAAACACCATTTGTTGGAGAGGACATATATATATATATATATATATATATATATATATATATATATATATATATATATATATATATATATATATAATTATTTTTTTTTTTACAGGGGATGGTTTTTGGATCCTTGGTCAAAAATAAATTGGCTGCAAGTGTGTGGATTTGTTTCAGATTTTTTGTTGTTGTTGGTGGTGGTGTTGGGGATTGAATCCAGGGACATTCTACCTCTGAGCAACACCCTCAGCCCTATTTTTTATTCTTTTATTTTAAAACAGGGTCTCATTAAGTTGAAGAGAGCCTCACAAGGAGCTGAGGCTTGCCATGAACTCAGATCCTCTGTTCTCAGCCTCCAAAGTACTGGGATTATAAGTGTGTGCCACCATGCCCAGTTTTTTGTTTTTTGTTTTTGTTTTTGAGACTTCCATTCTGCTTTGTTGGTCTATGTGTCTAGGAATAGAACCTAGGGGCATTCTACCTCCAAGATACACCCCCAGCTCTATTTTTAATTCTTTATTTTGAAACAGGGCCTCACTAAGTAGCTGAGGCTGGCCGTGAATACAGATCCCCTCGTTTCAGCCTCACAAGTACTGGGATAACAAGCATGTGCCACTATGTCTTCTTTTTCTTTTGGTAACTTTCTGTTGGCACATTGTGAAGTTCCCTTCTTATTTCCAGTAATATTCAGTTACTGACAAATTCATCAATGATATTTTTTCTGTTATATTATTTTTTATTTCTAGTATTTCATTTTGACTTTTAAAAATTTAATCTCTGGCCAGGCATGGTGGCACATGCTTGTAATCCCAGTACTTGGGAGGCTGAAACAGGAGGATCTGAGTTTGTGGCCAGCCTCAGCTACTTAGTGAGGCCCTCTGCAACTAAATGAGAGACGTTTCAAAATAAAGAATAAAAAATAGGACTGAGGGTGTAGCTCTGAGGTAGAATGCCCCTGAGTTCAATCCACTGTACCAAAAAAATTTAATTTCTGTGCTTTTTTATACATTATTGCATATTTTTGGGTTTTAATAACTCTTGTGACATTCATTGTTCTAAAAGTTTTAGTCAGGTAATTTGTAATTTTCTGCCATATCAGAGTCTTGTTTTGTTGTTTACTTTCTTCTCTCATATCATCTTTGGGTTTTCTAGAAACTCCTAAAGAGTCTACACTTTGCACTTCCTTCACTTTTAGTCTCTTCCTTCAGAGAGGAGCTCTGCTGCCTTAGGGATAGGGTGTGGGAGCAGGGAAGTGTTCTTTGATCTGGTGAATAGTTCTCAGTCATTTAGTGTACCTGTGCCTCTGTCTTGTGGCCTTCATAACTGCTTCTCAATTATGTTTCTCTCTTTCAGGTGAGACAAGAAGGCTTGAAGGAACTTCAATTAAATGGGTATTCCCCTGCCCCACATTGATTAAAGTTCAATAAGGACTTTTCCCTTCTCAGTGGGAATCAAAATGCTCTAGGCATGATTCAATATAACTTACTATTTGCTCCCCTGTTGGAACCAAGAGGAAAGTATTCTGTGATCTTCACTGAAAACTCACATTGCAAAACTCATTTTTTCATTCCCCAGCCTGGTCCTGTAGGAGTTGTCATTTCTCTGACTAGTGCATACTTAGCCTGGAACAGTTCATCAATTCTGGTGTAAGTTTTCCCACCAATTCCTGAATCCAGCATGTTCTAATACCACTAAACTGTCACTGTTTGTATCTGCTTATCTCTTTAGTTTTCAGAGAAACAATTTTCCCCTTGACCTGAATTCCTTAGGGAATCCAAGAAAAGGTGTTTGTGTCCATGTTTCACTTCACATATTTGAGTGAAAGCCAGAAGTCCATGATTCACTTTCACATTCCAGCTTTGTAATCATTGCTTTTACTCATTCTCTTTTTTCTAAATTTTTTTGTTTGTTTGGGTATTAGTAGTACATACAATGTTATATGCAGATAAGTTTCATTTTGTTTTAGCATAAGCACAACAAAATCTGAACTCTGTTTTTTCTCATCAAATCTGCATATTTATGCATATAGCAATGCTTCCTTTGTGCATATGTATACCTAACATCAGGGAAGTGTTTCATTAACTTCCCTACCACCAACATGCTTCCATAGATTACCTCCATTGATCCACTGGGGTTTCCCCTCCATTATCTAAAGTCTGTGGACCAGGGAGTGGTGGTGCATGCTTGTAATCCCAGTACTTGGGAAGTTGAGACAGGAGGATTGTAGATTCAAAGCCAGCCTGGAAAATGTAGGGTGGTTCTCAGAAACCTAATGAGACTCTGTTTCCATATATAGAAAAAAAAATCAGGCTGGAGATATAGCTTGCAAGTAGAATCCCTCTAGGTAAATAGTACTAAAATAAATAAGCAACAACAACAAAAATAAACAAATTCCCTTGTATTAATCGCTAGCTTCCACATGTAAGAAAAAATGTGTGACTGTTCACTTTTTTTTTTTTTTTTTTTTTTTGCAGTACTGGGGATTGAACTCAGGGGCATTCTACCTCCGAGCTACACCCCCAGCCCTATTTTTTATTCTTTATTTTGAAACCAAGTCTCACTAAGTTGCGGAGTGCCTCACTAGGTAGCTGAGGCTGGCCGCGAACCTGGATCCTTCAGTCTCAGCCTCCCGAATGCTGGGATTACAAGCGTGCACCACCACACCCGGCTATATTGTTCACTTTTTGTGACTGGTTAACATGTTCTCTGGGTTCATCCATTTTTCTGAAAATATATTTTTCTTCTTTTTTACTGTTGAGTGGAATTCAACTGTGTGCATATCCCACAATTTTTTAAGCTGTGAATCGGTTGATTGGCTATTGTGAATTGTGTTACTAAAAACATTAATGAGCAGGTATCACTATAATATTTAGATTCCAGTCCCTTTGGAAACATACCAGGAGTGGTGTACCTGGATTGTTTGGTGGATCCATTCCCAGTTTTCTCAGGAATCTCTACCCTGACCTCCATAGTGGAGCTGTTCTGGTCTCTGTGGCCATTCGTTTATTATCCTCACTGCTTTAATTTTAGGACTATTTATCCTATTTATCCCACCCCCATCATGAGAGCAAATAACAGAAACCTCAGCTACGTCCTCCTCATCTCCTTAATGCTCTGCTTCCTTTGCCCCTTGCTGTTTATTGGTCAGCCCAGCCCAGTCTCTTGTGTCCTGAGACAGGTGTTCTTTGCAGTTGTCTTCTCTGTGGCTGTTTCTGCTCTTTTGGCAGAGACCTTCATCATGGTGGTGGTGTTCAAAGCCACTAAGCCAGGAAAGACATCACAGAGGGGTGGTGACCCGAGGCTCAAAAGTTATCATCTTCAGTGGCTCCCTGGTTCAAGTCTGTATCTGCCTGGTCTCGCTGGGAACTTCTCCCCCTTTTCCTGATCTGGACTCACAGTCAGAGTTTGGCCACTTGGCCCCAGTCAATGAGGGCTCCCCTGATGCCATCGACTGCGTTCTGGGTTACTTGGGCTTCCTGGTGCTTCTGAGCTTGATGATTGCTTTTTTGGCCAGGAGACTCCCAGACACTTTCAATGAGGCCAAGATGTCATATTAAGCATGCTGGTTTTCTGTAGTGTGTAGATCTCTTTCATACCCACCTGCCTGAGCATGAAAGGCAGAGCCATGGCAGCTTTGGAGTCCTTCTCAATCTTGGCTTCCAGAGCTGGCTTATCCTCTTGAGGTCAGGCAGCATTTCAAGGAAGAAATTACTTGAGCAAGTTTCCCCCTTAGGGCAAAAGCATTGACACCCATGGATGGGAATCAAGAAATGAGTTTGAAATTCAAGAGTGTAAGAGAAGAGTTGAAAGGAAAAAGTTTTGGAACACTGTTGAATATGAGACACATCATGTTACATTTATTTCTTTTTTTTCCCTGGGAATGAAATTTCTTTGTACAAACCAATAGCAGGCCTTTATGGAAAGGAGTGCATAGACAAATTCCTCAGAATTGTTTTTTGGATCTCAACTTGGATTGTCCTTACAGAGAAGGGTCTCTGCTGATATATGACAGCCATGACCCTAATAAACTAACTATTCAAAGTAATTGATGCTCAGAAACAACTATGTCACATAAATGCTCTTTTTAATGTTTGGAAGTAAGAATTATATGCCATTCATTGTTCTATAGATTGAGAGGAATTGAGCTGGCATGTAATATCAGACTCAGTACTGCTTTATGATTAAGAAACAATTAAATATTTTCTTTGCTTATTCCAATTTTCAAATGTGGCCTGTCACCTTTGACTAATAAATAGATTCCTAGATAGAATTCAGTATAGTTAAGACACTTTGACCCTATTAGAATGAGTGGCTTCTTTATATCTATAAAATTAGCAGAAAAGGAAAGATACATTCCATGGGCATATATTTATATGTGAATAAGCTGAATTGTGTTTGAGGTTTTTTAGAATGAGATGACAGTTGTGTGGTAGAAATTGTGAGCCGGGCGTGGTGGCGCACGCTTGTAATCCCAGCATTTGGGAGGCTGAGACCGGAGGATCCAGGTTCTCGGCCAGCCTCAGCTACCTAGTGAGGCACTCCACAACTTAGTGAGACTCAGTTTCAAAATAAAGAATAAAAAATAGGCCTGGGGGTGTAGCTCAGAGGTAGAACACCCCTGAGTTCAATCGCCAGTACCGCAAAAAAAAAAAAAAAAAAAAAAAAGAAATTGTGTTATTGTGTTGGAATGTGTCATCATCTATATTATTCATTTATTCATTTGAAGTTACCACTTAAAGAGAGAAAGAAGGTTAGTTTTAAAGGACTTGAAGGAAGCTCAGCATATGTGTGTCAATGAAAGAACACTTTTTCCAGAACTAATTCCTCTGTTCAAGATGTGTATTATCACATTGGAGAACCCAGAACTAAAATGTCTGGAAATGCCTGAAAGAATAGAATACTTCAGAATCATTTCCAAATAATTGACAGAAATTTTCCATCTGGAAGGAACTTATCTAAGTGCTTGAGGTTCACCATGCATATAATCTAACAAAATGTTCACAAGTTTAACTGTGCTATAGTTGGGTGGGTTGTGTGGAAATTGCTACAGGGTTAATGGGGAATCACTGCCACGCAGCACTCCTTTAAATATCATCTTAATTTGTTGTTTTAGATCTATTTTGAATAAAAATATTTAAATATTTTTGTGGGTTTTATCAAATGTTCATTACAATTTCACTGTTGTTTGATAACCTTGGTGACAAAATAATAGTACATTTGAAGTTTCCCTGTATACCTTTCCCCAAGCACAGTGGGAGCCTGTAGTTTCCAAAGAACATATTTATTCTCAACTTTGTGTTAATAATAATTTCCTTACTCTCTTTAAAAAACAATGTTCCATTACCAAATAATACATTTTCAATTAAGCCAGTTCTTCTATTCCATGTGAAATATTATACTGTGTGCATTCTTCTGTGTTTTGCACCATTTTGTAAGTGTTTTAAGGGCTTAGACATGTAGTTTTATAGTGTAGCTGTCTTGTATTCTATTCTGCTACTGTATATTGTGTCTCACTATGAAAGACTATATAAATAAGTACCAAATTCTCCTGATAGAGTTTTGGACTACTTTGATTGCTTTCCTGTTGCAATTAATGTTTCTTTTCTATTCTTGTATAAATTCTCTGGGTTTTTTTTTATCTGGTTTGCAATCATTTAACTTATTTTACTGTTTATCTTACTTACGAATCTATAGAAATATAATGTTGGAACACTTCCTATGCCAAAGTATATTCCCCTGTTAGGAAAGATTAAAGTGTTTTCAAATATACCTCAATAAAGTGAAAAATAATGCTTTTATATAAACATAAGCAGAGATGAATTGGAATATGCAAAAACAAAAAAAATGAGTACAAGTAGATACAAAGAAACTGCCATCTCAAACTCAAGTTTTAAATTCATGAAACTAGAAAAATTAAATGTTTGTTTGGAAAGAAAGTGAAATTGGATTCAAATGTAAAATACCAGAATAAACTTTAAATGCATAAGAAATCTAAGTGTCAAAAGTAAATCCATACAAAATAATTTTAAAAACCCTCATCGAAGTACAATACAAAAAATCATAGGTGAACACTGAGATAATCCATGCCTGAAATTTCATCTGTGGCTCTTGACAACTAGAAATCCAGGTGACAGATAATACATGTAACCATGGTTTCATCAGTGACAAAAGACAAATGAAAATATGAGAGGACAATATTTGCAAAATATGTCACATAAATAACTTATGAAAATTCCTTAAAAATAAAGAAAAATGGCCAGCAATATCCTGCCAGCAAGAGACACATAGTCCCTAGAGAATGACCCCTGTGCACCTTCTATTGCTGACATAAATTTCAGGTCCTTGGGGAATGACTGATGGCAGAACTGAGACAGGGACGGTGTAAGGTGAGCCTGTTCCATCTTTTTATTTTCTTTGTTTTCTTCTAGATAGCAAAGCATTGTTCATATTCTGAAAGAGACTTGTAAAGGAGAGGGACCCTGTAAGGATAGAAAAATTAAAATACAACTAGAATGCAGAAGCCCAAGTCCCCCTTGGGTTTCAGAAGAGTCCAAGCCCCCCTTAAGCTCTCTGACAATGATAAAACATTAAGTAAACATCTGAAAATGGAATGTTAGCCATAGGTTTGCAAATGTCTGCTCTGTACTTATCTGGCCTTTCGGGGCACTGTGACCATGAACACCCTGACTGTTCAAGATGTTTTTAAATTGTTAAACTTGTTATGATCAGTGTATGTCTCAAAATGCTTTATGTCTTATGTCTTAAAATACTTATCCCTCTCACCCCTCCCTACATGTCTTGAATGTTCTACCCCTAAAGTACCTTGCCATTTCCTCTTTACAAACCCCGCTTACTGAGGCTCGGGGATCCTCTCCTCTGTTTCTTTAAAGACATGAGTGGGGCCCCAGCGCTGGCTTAATAAACCTCTTGCTCTTCTGCATCAAGTGATGACTCTCCTGATTGATTGGGGTGAGTGCTAAGATCCCCTAATTGAGGAAGGGTCTCTCCCACTTATAGAAAGCTGCACTGACCCACAATGGAGAAATTTAAACATTAAAAACTCAGTAATAGCTTGGTGTGATGATACATCTGTTATCTCAGTACTTGGAAGGCTGAGAAAGGAGGATCACATATTTGGATCCAGCTTCAGAAACTTATCAGGACTCTCAGCAATGTAGTAAGAAATTTTTCTAAATAAAAAAAATAAAATAGGGCTGAGGATGTAGCTTGGAGGTAAAATACTGGTTTCAGCCAGGTCGATCTGGTTTCAGCTGGTTCCAGCCAGTTTCATCCAGTTTGAGATGGTTCCAGCCAGCTCGATCTGGTTTGAGCTGGTTCCAGCTGTTTGGATCTGGTTTGAGCTGGTTCCAGCTAGTTCAATCATGTTTTAGTTGGTTCCAGCCGGTTTGAGTCAATTTCAGCAGCCAACTCAATCCTGTTTGAGCCGGTTTTAGTTGGTTACAGCTAGATCGATCTAGTTTGAGGCGGTTCCAGCTGGCTTAAGCCAATTGTATCCGGATTCAGCTGGTTCCAGGAGGTTCCAGCCGGTGTGAGCTGGTTCCAGCCAATATTAGCTGTTTCGAGATGGGTTGAGCTGGTTTCAGGTGGTTCCAGTCGGTTTCATCCTCCATGAGCCGGTTCCAGATGGTTTCAGGTGGTCTCAGCCGATGTGAGCCGGTTTGAGCCAGTTCCAGACAGATAGATCCAGTATTATTTGGTTCCAGCCGTTAACAGCCTGTTCCACCCAGTTTGAGCTGGTTTCAGCTGGTTTGATCCCGTTTTACCAGTTCTAGACCGCTCCATCCAGTTCTAGCCAGTTTTATTCATTTTAGCTGGTTACAACTGGTTGAATCTGATTCTATCTGGATTCAGCTGGTCTCTTTTGAGTTTAGGAATGCAAGTTGTAAACAATGTGATATTGAGTGCAAGACTGGCTTTGAGATGCCCTAAGTTGAAATTCCAAAGCAAAAACCTACACATTTTGCTAATGTAGAGGTGAGTTCAGATTACCTCCCCAACATTAGACAGAGAACAAGTAACTGCAACATTAGCTTTTTTTGTTCTTGTTTTTGCTTCACCCTTCTTTCTTTGATGCTGCAGCAAACTGGATCTGGCTTTAACTGGTTGGTACTGGCTCCAGGCAGGTCCAGCCTGCCATGAGTGGTTGGAACTGGCTGGAACTGGCTGGAGCTGGGTCAAGGTGGCCAGGAGGAATTGGGGCCAGCTGGAGCTGGATCAAGCCAAATAGCATGGCCTGAGGATGCTGAAGCTGCCTCAAACTGGGTTCAGCCGACCAGGACCAGCTGGAGCAGGCTGGAGCTGACTCCAACCAGGTCCAGCAGGCCAGGAGCAGTGAGAGCCAACTGGAACTGGCTCAAACCAGGCCTAGGCAGTCAGAAGACTCTGGAGCTGGCTGGAAGGAGTCGAGTTGGCCAGGAGGTTCCAGAGCTGACTTGAACCCAGTGGAGCTGGCAGGAACAAGGTTGAACCAAGTCCAGGCAGCCAGGAGCAGCTGGAACTGGCAGGAATGGGCTCAATCCAGATTAAACTGGTCGGAACTGGGTTGAGTCAGCTAGCGGCAGCTGGAGCTGACTGGAACCCGCTGGAAGTGGGCCAAGGTTATCCAGCTAGTTCAAGCCAGTTCCATCTGGTTTGAGCTGAATTCAGTCTGTTCTATCAAGTTTCAGCTGGTTCTATCCAGTTTGAGCTGGTCCCAGCCAGTTTCAACTGGTTGGATTGGGTTTGAGCCGATTCCAGCCAGTTCTAATCATTGCCAGCCAGTTTGATCCTCTTTGAGGCAGTTCCAGCTGGTTTGATCCAGTTTCAGTGGGTTCAGGCCTGTTTGATCTGGTTTGAAATGGTTCCAATCGATTTGACCTGGTTCCAGCTGGTTAGATCCAGTTTGAGCTGGATGCAGCCAATTCCATCTGTTTTCAGTCAGTTTGATCCGATTTGAAGTGTTTCCATCCAGTTCACTCCGGTTGCAGCAAGTTTGAGTTGGTTCCAGGCAGTCCAACTGGTTCCAGAAGTTTCGATTCAGTTTGAGCTGGTTCCAGCCGGTTCGATCTGTTTTGAGGTGGTTCCAGCCAGTTCCAGCTGGTTCAGTACAGTTTGACCCAGTTCCAGCTGGTTTCCAGCCAGTTGGAACTGGTTCCAGCCAGTTCGATTCTGTTTGAGCCAATTGGCTCAAATGGGCTCCTAGCTGGCACCACATGGTTTTGTAAGGATAGAAAAATTAAAATACAACTAAAATGCAGAAGCCCAAGTCCCCCTTGGGTTTCAGAAGAGTCCAAGCCCCCCTTAAGCTCTCTGACAATGATAAAACGTTAAGTAAACATCTGAAAATGGAATGTTAGCCATACGTTTGCAAATGTCTGCTCTGTACTTATCTGGCCTTTCAGGGCGCTGTGACTCTGATTGTTCAAGATATTTTTAAATTGTTAAAATTGTTATGACCAGTGTATGTCTCAAAATGCTTATGTCTTATGTTTTAAAATACTTACCCCTCTCACCCTCCCAACATGTCTTGACCCCTACCCTGCCGTTTTCCCTTTAAAAACCCCTGCTTACTGTAGCTCGGGGCCCTTCTCCTCTGTCCCCCTTTTGGGATATGAGGGAGGCCCTAGCGTGCTAGTTAAATAAAACACCTCTTGCTGATTGCATCAAGTGATGACTCTCATGATTGATTGGGGTGAGTGCTGAGACCCGAGGAGGGGTCTTTCCTAGACCTTACATTTTGGTGCATTGGCCGGGAAACTTGTGCTCACTCCTCAATTTCGAAGTCAACCTTGGAGGTGAGTTAAAAGACCCCAGGGCCTAAATGTTTGTCTTGTTTGTCTCCGGCCATTTTCTATTTCTGTCTGTGTCTGGTTGTTTTTGGAATACTTCTTGTTTGCATCTGGCATTTCCTGATAGTCCACATCTGAGCTGAATCTGTAGGCAGCGCGCGCACAACTGTTTCTGTATTGCAACCGTTCTGCCGCTCGTGAGAGTGACCGAACAGAGATTGACAGACGTGTCGGGAGGATCTCAGGTTGCCACCCTGGGGGACGCCCCAGATGGGAAGGGCCAGGGACGCCTGGTGGCCTCCAGTGTGAACTTAGTATGGCAGAGGCCGAACGAAGTTCTTCTCTTGCCCGGAAAGGATTTAGATTACAGGCCTTCGAGAAGTTTTCTTGAAAGTGGCTAATCAGGAGTAGGACAGGGCAAGTGGTTTTGGACTGTGGACTATCTTTGCTGTTTGTGCTTTTTGTGTTGCTGATCTATCTGTCAACTGTGGGACAAACTGTAACAACTCCCCTTGGTCTGAAGTTAAGCTGGTCTCTGGGTGTCCCACTAATTTGGCTAAGGTAAGAAAAGTTCTACAGGGGGTAAACAAACCCCCATCAGTATTTAAAAAAAAAGATTAATGGAGCTGCATATAAAATAGATGCTGCAGGTGAAACAGGTACTGCAGGTGAGGGAGAAGGTGCAAATGAGGGAAAAGCTTCAGGTGAAGCAGATGATGCAAGTATGGGAGGAGCTAAAGGTGAGACAGGCAAGTAAAGGAGGAACTGAAGGTGAGACTAAAGCTACACGTAACAGAGGGGCTGCAAGATCAGACATTGCAGGACTTAGTGAAGGAGGCTAAGAAAGTATATTATAAGAGGGAGACAAAGGAAAAAAAGGGGCAAATAGAGGAGAGAAAAAATTGAGAGACCATAGACAGGAGAAGAATTTATCTCGGATCTTGGCCACAGTAGTAAAAAAAAAACCAAAAACCTACCACATCACCCAAGCCTGTGTATGCTCATCCTCCACATTCGCTCTTTGACAAAGAGCTTTTAGATCCTGGAGGTAAAAAACTTTTGTAGCAAAAAAGAGCTCTATATCATCAAGGTGATGATGACTCTCCTCCACTGATGGCTTTCCAGTATGTAGGAATGAGAGAAAAATGTAAAAGGGTACATGGGTACAAAAAGTTTTGGTAAAAAAGGATAAAAAGCATTTTGTATAAAGTAAGATTTATCCTAAGGTTGTCTATGGAAAAAAATTAGGATAAAAACCAAAGGGTTAAGGCAAGTAGCAGAAGGTTGTTTATAAGAGGATAAAGCTTATGGAAAAATTTTACATGTGTGATAAAGATGGTTTTATGTAAAACTACTATATTCCAGTTATTAAGTTGGCTTTCTCTTTTCCCCTCTCCTTCTGTTTACAAAGATAACTTTGCTGTTCAAGGTTGCTTAAAACTTTGCTATTTCAGTCAGTTCTAGCTAAAATGTAAACATTAAAACTAAAACTCTCTAAAGTCCAGGCCACTGTAAAACTTGGATACATGATTTTAATTTGTTTCTTATTTTTGTTAAAAAAGATGTGTACAAAATTAGTTCACAGTAAATTCAAGAAGAAAATTATAACAACAACAACAAAAAAAAAACCCTGCCCTAATTGTTTATTTTACAAAACAGCAGGTAGATTGGCTATTAAATGTTATGCCTTTCATACAGCCCCTGCTTCTGCACAGATTGTTAAATTAGGAGTTGTAGCAGCAGTGCTTCAACAATTATCTACAGTCTTGTTTAATTTATATACAGATAGTCATTATGTGGCTAGAGCTCTGCAAGTCCTTAAAACTGTTGCTTATTTAGATACTACAAACTCTCAAGTTAAAGAAAGGTTGTATTCAGGATAGGAGGTTACTTTGCTTTATGGGTCATATCAGAGCTCACTTAGGGGTGCCAGGTCCTTTGGCAGCTAAAAATGCTCTGGCCAATGCAGCCCCCCAATTAGTGGGTTTGTCTTGATTAGGCTCGACAATCTCATGCTTTACATCACCAAAATAGTTTAGGTCTCCAAGAGCAATTTCACCTTACTAGGGAAGCTGCTAGACAGATAGTAAAGCAATGCCCCTCTTGTCCACAACATACCTCTGTGCCTCATCTTGGCATAAAATGTTATTATACATTGACTAAAATGTTTCTCTTTTGTGGGCATTCCAGCTGTTCTTAAGACAGATAATGGCTCTGGATATACAAGCCAGGCATTCCAAAAATTTTGTCATCAATTTGGCATTAAAAATAAGAAAGAGGGAGTTATATCCCTAAACACCACAAAATTCTTTGAAACATGCTCTTTTTAAACTTTTTAAATATAAATGTGCATGGTCGTTTAGCTACAGACAGATTTTGGCATCTTCGTACTCAGGACAACTATGCTCAGGTTAAATGGAGAGATCCCTGCACGGGACAGTGGCATAAACCTAACCCAGTATTAATATGGGGTCGAGGGCATGTGTGTGTGTGTGTTTTTCCACAGAATAAAAAAAGTACATGGTGGCTTCCTGAGAGGCTGGTGCAGTTCTCTGGACAAATGTTGGGATCAAAGCCAGACAGCAATGATGCTATGATGGATGTGGCTGATGATAGTCTCAGCGCAGATGATGTCGGCTGAGAGGTATTAGACTTATTTCCCAGATCTGCCATTGTTATATCTGACAGTATAAAAAAGGAGAGAGATCATCGTAACTGTGAACAACTCTCATCTGTCGAGCCTGCCTACAACAGTTAGTTCTCCACCTTCTAAAAGTGTGCCTATTATTTATACAGGACTAGGTACTGGACTACCCATTTGTTCTTCCAAAAATGTGACTGTTCCTGGATGTTTACTACCTAAGCCACAGACTTAAATATATAAACTGGCAGCTGCAGTAGGAAAAATAAAACCATTTAATAAGCAAAATAAAATGAGACCTAAAAATGTAACTGCATATGTACATTTGCCTTATGTGATATTAATTAAACATGTTAATATTAGCTTTACTAATCATTTTAATTTTACTTGTCAAAATTGTATTCTTATCTCCTGTGTGTCTAACATACCTAGTGGAATACAGATTATGGTAGTTAAACAACCTTCCTTTGTATTGTTACCTGTTAATGTATCTGGACCTTGGTATAGTGATAAGGGGTTACAAGTTTTGCAAGAAATTAATCAGGCATTGAGTCGCCCCCACAAAATGGTTGGACTAATTATTGCTGGAATTATAGCTCTCCTTACTCTTATAGCTACAGCCACAACTGCTGCTGTTGCATTATCCCCAAAAAATACAGACAGCTTTTGTTAATCAGATGTCTAAAAATGTAACTCATACTTTAAAAATTCAAAAACTTATAGATATTAAATTATAACAGAATAAATGCCTTATATGACACTGTTTTATACTTAGAAGATAAGGTTCAGGATTTAAAAACTAGTATTCAAGAGTTAAGGATTAAAACAAGTTTAAAGTGTCATGCTAAATTTGATTGGATCTGTATTACTTTTAAACTTTATAATCAGAGTGATCATAGCTGGGATAGGATTAAAGCGCATTTGCTAGAAATATGACATCATAAAAGTTACATAAAAAAATTACTAATCTTTAAAATGCTGAGACCCTTACTTTTTTGTGTGTGTGTAGTACTGGGGATTGAACTCAGGGGTATTCTACCTCTGAGCTACACCCCAGCCCTATTTTTTATTCTTTATTTTGGAACCGAGTCTCACTAAGTTGCAGAATGCCTCACTAGGTAGCTGAGGCTGGCTGCGAACCCGGATCCTCTGGTCTCAGCCTCCCGAATGCTGGGATTACAAGCGTGCGCCACCACGCCTGGCTGAGACCCTTACTTTTGATGCAGCTAAAACGGCTCAAGATATTCTGAAAAAATTACAAGCTGTCCTGCCCTCCTGGTCATCGTTCATTTCTTTAATTGGAGGCCTTTTAGGTATTGGGATTTTATCGCTCCTAGGTCTGTGTTTGCTTCCTATATTGGTGCAAACGTTTGTTAGCACTAAATAAAAAATAAAAGCTGATATACATGAAATAAAGCTCCATATGACCCCCTATGCAGGAACTGGTAGTCAATGATGGGTAAGATTCTCTTAAGGATAGGTCATCCTAAGGCAGGATATAGGTGTATATCACTTATGCTCCCATGACGGGTAAAATTTGTATCTTAAAGAGAACAACCTAAGACACAGTTTGCTGCATCTCAACTGTGAGAGTTAATGACTTTTGTTCTATAATTATATAAGAAAAAAACTGTTGGAGACCAACAGTACTCAAGGTCTGTTTTTACAGACTCACAGGTGCATAAAAGTCTGTTTCTACAGAAATGCAGATTCTCATAACATGTTCTGATTACTGACCAAGAGCAAAAGTCCTATTTTGTCTCAAGATGTAATATTTGTTCTTTAAACCTTAAACCTAGAGAGGATTGTTTTCACAGATGTAACTAATTTTAAAAAATCAATAGCTCCCTTATTTTGGTTTTGCTTATAACTTTTGGACCCTGTATTTTCAATAAGCGAATAGCCTTTGTTCGTAAATGTATTAGTACTGTACAGATTCTAATGATAAGACAGCAATATCAGGCCCTCAAGCCTGGTACTAAACTAGAAAACAGAATTTCATGATTGAAATATGCCCAAAAAGAAAAAGAGGGGATGTAAGGATAGAAAAATTAAAATACAACTAAAATGCAGAAGCCCAAGTCCCCCTTGGGTTTCAGAAGAGTCCAAGCCCCACTTAAGCTCTCTGACAATGATAAAACGTTAAGTAAACATCTGAAAATGGAATGTTAGCCATATGTTTGCAAATGTCTGCTCTGTACTTATCTGGCCTTTCAGGGCACTGTGACCATGAATACTCTGACTGTTCAAGATGTTTTTAAATTGTTAAACTTGTTATGACCAGTGTATGTCTCAAAATGCTTATGTCTTATGTCTTAAAATACTTACCCCTCACCCTCCCAACATGTCTTGACCCCTACCCTGCTGTTTTCCCTTTAAAAACCCCTGCTTACTGTAGCTTGGGGCCCTTCTCCTCTGTTCCTGTTTTTCCCTAGCGTGCTAGTTAAATAAAACACCTCTTGCTGATTGCATCAAGTGATGACTCTCGTGATTGATTGGGGTGAGTGCTGAGACCCGAGGAGGGGTCTTTCCTAGACTTTACAGTTTCAGCTGGCTCCAGACCCACCTGGCTGGCTTGACTCAGTTCTAGTCTGCCTCAGACTCTCCTGGCCACCTTGACCTGGTTTGAGACAATTTCAACCGGCTCCAGCTGCTCCTCACCTGCTGGACCCGATTGGAGTCAGCTCCAGCATGCTCCAGCCACTCCTGGCTGGCTGGACCCAGTTTGAGGTGGCTCAGCATGCTCAGGCTGCTCTATCCAGCTTGACCCAGGTCCAGCTGGTCCCAATTCCTCCTAGCCATCTCGACCCAGCTCCAGCCAGTCCCAGTCACTTCCAGCCACTCATGGCAGGCTGAACCTAGCTGGAATCAGTACCAGCCAGATCCAGTTCACTGCAGCATCAAAGAAAGAAGGGTGAATCAAAAAACAAAATAAAACTAATCTTGCAGTTACTTGTTCTCTGAGTGATGT
The DNA here is from genome assembly GCA_004027655.1 of Graphiurus murinus. Taxonomy (NCBI): domain Eukaryota; kingdom Metazoa; phylum Chordata; class Mammalia; order Rodentia; family Gliridae; genus Graphiurus; species Graphiurus murinus. The sequence continues at coordinate 18,092 of PVLC010016561.1, read as the reverse complement.
TGGGGAGGTAATCTGAACTCACCTCCACATTAGCAAAATGTGTAGGTTTGTGCTCTGAAATTTCAACTTATGGCATCTCAAAGACATAAGTTGCACCCAATATCACAGTGTTTACAACTTGTATTTGTAAACTCAATAGAATTCATAAATAACAACCTGCTGAGAACTGCTGGAACTGGCTGGAACCAGCTGAATCCAGATCGAATCTGATCCAACTTGCTGTAACTAGCTAAACTAGTTAAAACTGGCTGGAACTGGATGGAACAGTCTGGAACTGGCAAAACGGGATTTAGCCAGCTGAAACCAGCTCTAACTGTAGTGAACAGGCTGGAACCGGCTGGAACTGACTCATACTGGATCGATCTGGCTGGAACTGGCTCAAATGGGTTCAAAACAACTCAGACTGGCTGTTGTAACTATCTGGAACTGGCTCATGGAGGATCAGCCAGCGGGAACCACCTGAAACCAGCTCAAACCATCTCAAAACAGATCAAATTGGCTGGAGCCGGCTCAAACCAGCTGGAACTGCCTGCAGCCAGCTCAATCCAGATACAACTGGCTGGAACCACCTGATACCGCCTCACACTAGATGGATTCGGCTGGAACCATCTAAAACCGGCTCAAACAGAATTAATTTGACTGGAACTGCTGAAATCTGTTCAAACCAGCTGGAACTGGGTACAACAGGATTGAACTGGCTAGAACTAGCTCAAACTGGATCGAACTGGCTGGAACCCGCTGAAACCGGATCAAACTGGATGGAACTGGCTAGAGCCGCCTGAAACCAGATGGAACCAGCTGAAACTGGCTCAAAATGGATCGAAAGGGCTGGAACCAGCTCAAACCTGATGGATCATGATGGAACAGGGTGAAACCGGCTCAAACCACTGGAAGAAACCAGCTGGAACCTGCTCAAACTGCATTGAACTGGCTCAAACAGACTCAAACCGAATGGAACCATCTGAGATCACCTGAAATCAGCTGCTAGTGGCTCAAACAGAATCAGACTGGCTGGAACCAGCTCAAACCATATTGAACAAGCTGGAACCTGTTGAAACTGCCTCCAACCAGATTAAACCGGATCAAGTTGGCTGGAATTGGCTGGAACCACCTCAAACCGGATGAAACCGACTCAAAATGGATCGAATGGGTGGGAACCGGCTCAAACTCAAACCAGATCAATCTGGCTGGAACCAAGTGAAACCAGCTCAAACTGGATTGAACTGGATAGAACAAGCTGGAACTGTGTGGAACCTGCTCAAACCACATCAAACCAGCTGAAACCAGCTCAAACAGACTCAAACCACCTGGAACTGTCTGAGACTGCCTGAACTTGGCTGGAACTGCCTCCAACCAGCTGGAAAACAGTAGGAACAGTATGAACCAGCTGCAACCAGCTGGAACCGTCTCAAACTGGATCAAACTGTGTGGAACTGGCTGGAACTGGTTCAAACCTGGTCAAACCGAATAGAAACTTCTGGAACCAATTGAAACCAGCTCAAACCGGCTGTAACCAGAGTGAACCAGATGGAAATGGTTCAAATCAAATGAAACTGGCTGGAAATGGATGGAGTTGGCTGCATTAGGCTCAAACTGGATCTAACAGGCTGGAACTGGCTCAACCCACCTGGAACCATGTCAAACTAGATCAATCCAGCCTGAACCTGCTGAAACAGGATTGAACCATCTGGAACCAGATGGAACTGTCTCCAACCATATCAAGCTGCCTGCAACCAGCTCAAACCAGATCGAACAGTCTAGAACCACATCAAACAAGATCAAACAAGCTGGAACTGGCTTGAACGACCTGTATCCGGCTCAAAGTGGATCAATTCGGCTGAAACCGGCTCAACTGGATTGAACCAGCTGGGCTCCTGACCGGTTTGATCCAGTCCTAGCTGGCCTCAGCCACTCGTGACTGCCTTGGCCCAGTTTGAGCAGGTTCCAGCTGGCTTCAGCAGCTCCTGGCCAGCTCAACCCTGTTCCAGCCTGCTCCAACTGTCCCTAGCTGACTCAACCCGGTTCCCACTGGTTTGATTCGGTTTAAGCAATTCCTGCCGGTTCCAGCAGCTCCTGGCCTCCTGGACTTGGTTCATCCTTATTCCAGCCAGCTCCACACAGTACCAGCAGGCTCCAGACCCTCCTGGCTGGCTCGACTTGGTTCCAGCCGGCTAAGAGTCTCCTCACTGCCTTGACCTGGTTTGAGCCAGTTCCAGCTCTCTTCAGCTGCTCCTGGCCGGCTGGTACCAGTTCGAGTTGGCTCCAGCATGCTCAGACTGCTCTGTCTGGTTTAACTGAGATACAGCCAGCCCCAGCTTCTCCTGGCCAGCTTGACCTGGCTTCAGCTAGTATGAGCCCCTTCCAGCCACCCATGGCAGGCTGGAACTGGCTGGAGCCAGTACCACTGGTTCCAGCCAGATCCAGTTCACTGCAGCATCAAAGGAAGAAAGAAGGGTGAAGCAAAAAATAAAATAAAATAAAACTAGTGTTGCAGTTACTTGTTCTCTGTTTGATGTTGGGGAGGTAACCTGAACTCACCTCCACATTAGCAAAATGGGTAGATTTGTGCTCTGGAATTTCAACCTATGGCATCTCAAAGCCAGTTTTGCACCCAATATCACAGTGTTTACAACTTGTAATTGTAAACTCAAAAGAATTCATAAATAAGAACTTAGTAACTAAGCACCAGATTCTAGCTAGCTTGATCCAGTCTCAGCCGGTTCCAACAGCCTTGATCTGGTTTGAGCCAGTTCCAGCCAGTTCCAGCTGGCTTGATCCAGTTTGAGCCAGTTCCATCCTGTTCCAGCCAGTTCCAGCCAGCTTGATTGGATTTGAGCTGGTACCAGTCAGTTCCAGCTGGCTCCAGCCGGCTTGATCCAGTTTGAGCTGTATCTGGCTAGTTTGATCAGGTTTTAGCCAGTTCCATCCAGCTCTGGATGGCTTGAGCTAGTTCGAGCCGGTTCCAGCTGGTTCTGCCTAGCTTTATTTGGTTTGAGCCGGTTCCAGCTGCTCCTGGCCAGCTCAACTCGGCTTCAGCCAGTCCCAGCTGGTTCCAGCCACTCATGGCAGGCTGGAACTGGCTGGAGCCAGTACCAACCGGTTCCAACTGGATCTAGTTTGCTGCAGCATCAAAGGAAGACAGAAGGGTGTAGCAAAAAACAAAATAAAATTAATGTTGTAGTTACTTGTTCTCTGTTTGATGTTGTGGAGGTAATCTGAACTCATCTCCACATTAGCAAAATGTGTAGGTTTGTGCTCTGGAATTTCAACTTATTGCATCTGAAAGCCAGTCTTGCACCCAATATCACAGTGTTTACAACTTGTATTTGTAAATTAAAAATTATTCATAAATAACCTGGTGGAACCGGTTGGAACCGGCTGGGACTGGCTGAATCCAGATTGATTTGGATCGAACCAGCTGTAACTGGCTAAGCTGGATAAAACTGGCTGGAACTGGATGGAAGAGGCTAGAACCAGTAAAATTGGATTGAAGCAGCCGAAATTGGCTCAAGCTGGTTGGCATCTCAAAGCTGGTCTTGCACCCAATATCACAGTGTTTACAAGTTGCATTTGTAAACTCAAAAGAATTCATAAATAACAATTTAGTAACTAAGCATCTGGTTCTAGCTAGCTTGATCCAGTCTGAGCCAGTTCCAGCAGGCTTGATCTGGTTCCAGCCAATTCCAGCCGGTTCCAGCTGGCTAGATCCAGTTCCATCCTGTTCCAGTTGGTTCCAGCTGGTTTGATTGGATTTGAGGTGGTACCAGCTGGCTTCAGCCAGCTTGATCCAGTTTGAGCTGGTTTTGGCCCGTTTGACCAGTTTTAGCCGGTTCCAGCTAGCTCTGGCTGGCTTGAGCCGATTCCCGCTGGTTCTGTCTGGTTTGATCTGGTTTGAGCCAGTTCCAGCTGGTTCCAGCTGGCTTGATCCGGGTTGAGCCAGTTCCAGCTGCTCCTGGCCAGCTCAGCCCGGCTCCAGCCAGTCCCAGGTGGTTCCAGCCACTCATGGCAGGCTGGACCTGGCTGGAGCCAGAACCAGCCGGTTCCAGCCAGATCTAGTTTGCTGCAGCATCAAAGGAAGAAAGATGGGTAAAACTAATAAAATAAAAATGTGTAGGTTTGTGATCTGGAATTTTGACTTATGGCATCTCAAAGCCAGTCTTGCACCCAATATCACAGTGTTTACAACTTTTATTTGTAAACTCAAAATAATTGATAAATAACAACCTGCTGGAACCTACTGGAACTGGTTGGAACCAGCTGGGACTGGCTGAGTCCAGATGGAATCGGATCGAACCGGCTCTAACCAGCTAAACTGGATAAAACTGGCTGGAGCCAGAAGAAACAGGCTGGAACCGCCTAAAACATACTCAAAACACCTGAAATCTGATCAAAATGACTGGGACTGGCTCAAACATGATCGAATTGGTTGGAGCCGGCTGGAACCTGCTGGATCCGCTTCAAGCAGTAAAGGACCAGCTGCAACTGGCTCAAACCAGCTCAACTCGGCTCAGACCAGCTAAAACCACCTGGAACTGGCTCACGGAGGATCGAACCGACTGGAAACACCTGGAACTGGCTCAAACCATTTCAATCAGCTCAAACCGGCTGGAACTGCCTGGAACCGGCTCAATTTAGATCGATCTGACTGTACCCAGCTAAAACCGGGTCAAACAGGATCAGAATGACTGGAACTGCTGAAATTGGCTCAAACTGGCTGGAACCAGCTACAATAGGATTGAACTGGCTAGAACCAGCTCAAACTGGATTGAAGCAGCTGGAACCAGATCAAACTGGATCGAGTTGGCTAGTACTGGTTGGAACCACCTCAAGTCAGCTGGAACCAACTGAAACTGGCTCGAAAGAGATGGAACCAGCTGGAAGCGGCTCAAACCAGATCAATCCGGCTGGAACAGAATGGAACCTACTGATAGTGTCTCAAACTCGATCGAACTGGCTGGAACCAACTAGAACCAGGTGGAACCTACTCAAACCGAATCAAACCTTCTGGATCTAGCTCAAACAGACTCAAACCAGATGGAACCATCTGACACTGCCTGAAATCGGCTGGAACTGGTTCAAACAGAATTATACTGGCTAGAACTGGCTCCAATCAGCTGGAAACTGGATGTAACCACCTCGAACTGAATCGAACCACCTGGATCTGGCTGGAACCAGCTCAAATCGGGTAAAACTGAACCAAAATTTCTGGAACCAGCTGGAACTAGCTGCAACCGGAGTGAACTGGATTGAAATGGTTCATATCGGATCAAACTGGTAGGAAATGGCTGGAATTGGCTGCACCCTACTCAAACAGGAACTAACTGGCTAGAACCGAGTCAAACAGTCTCAAACCAGATCGAACCGGCCTGAACCCGCTGAAATGGTTCACACTGGATGGAACCATCTCCAATAGTATTAAACCGCCTGGAACCAGCTAAAACCAGATCGAACTGGCTCAAAATGCATCCAACCGGATTAAACCATCTGAAACCAGCTCAAACTGGATTGAACCGGATCAAACCAGCTGGCACTGACTGGAAATGGCTGGAATCGGCTCAAACCCAATCAAACCAGTTGGAATCAGCTGGGACCAGCTCAAACTACATCAAATTGGATCGAACTGGTGCGAACCAGCTGGAACCATCTCAAACTGGGTAGAACCGGCTGGAACAGGATAGAACAGAGTTAAACCGGCGGGATATGGATAGAACAGACTGAAACAGGCTCAAACCAGATTGAACTGGCTTGAACCGGCTGGAGCTGGCTCAAAGTGGATCAATCTGGCTGGAACCAGCTCAAATTGGATTGCACCAGCTGGGCTCCTGGCCTGCTCAACCCGGTTCTAGCCAGCCTCAGCAACTCCTGGCCACCTTGGCCCAGTTCCAGAGGTTCCAGCTGGCTCCACCAGCTCCTGGCTGGCTCAACGATGTTCCAGCCGGCTCCGGCCAGTTCCAGCCAGCTCCAGCTGCCCCTCACTTACTCAATCCAGTTCTAGCAGGTTTGACGGGTTTGAGCTGATTCCTGCCGGTTCCAGCCGCTCCTGACCTGCTGTACTCGGTTGGAGTCCGCTCCAGCCTACTCCAGCTGCTCCTGGCCAGCTGGACCCAGTTCGAGGCGGCTCCAGCATGCTCAGGCCACTCTATCCAGCTTGACCCAGCTCCAGCCGGCCCCAGCTGCTCCTGTCCATCTTGACCTGGCTCCAGCCAGTCCCAGCCACTCTTGCCAGACTGGACCTGTCTGGAGCTGGTTCCAGCCAGATCTAGTTCACTGCAGCACCAAAGGAAGAAAGAAGGGTGAAGCAAAAATGAAAACTAACGTTGCAGTTACTTGTTTTCTGTGTGATATTGGGGAGGTCATCTGAACTCACCTCCACATTAGCAAAATGTGTAGGTTTCTGCTCTTGAATTTCAACTTAGGACATCTCAAAGCCTGAAATTAGTCTTGCACCCAATATCAGTGCTAACCTGTATTTGTAAACTCAAAATAATATTCATAAATAATCATTTAGTAATTAAGCATCTCGTTCTATTCGGCTTGATCTGCCTGGAGACAGTTCCAGCCCCTCCTAGCTGGGTCCAGCTGGTTCCAGCTGGTCTATCCATGAAGCCATGGCTGCCACCGAGGCCATCCTTCACCACTCGATTTCAAATTATTCTCCTTCCAAAGGCAGGGATTTTTTTCTCTCCTTATTTCTTGTGCATTTATAAAAAAAAACAGTTGAATTCATAAATATGTATTGACTTCAAAATTCTAAGTATGCACACATGTATTTGTGTTTCTGTGTGATTGTGTGTTTATTAAAATAGGTCAGAATTCATTTCACAATTCTTTCCCCTGTATGTCCAGTGAACTGATGAGTGGGCTGCTCTCTCTCTCTCTCTGTAAAACCTTTGAATAGTTGTCATATACCATTTTTATCAGTAATAAAAAGCTTTTTTACCTTGTGATGGTCATGTCAATGATAGATGATGGATAGAGATAGATGATAGACTGTAGACAGATAAGAGGCTGTTTATAATGAACTATCAGTTCTCACAATTATAGAAGCTGAGAAGTTCCAGAATCTGCATTTGTAAACAAGCAGATGGTATAATTTAGTATGACCCTAAAGTGCTGGTTGAGGACAGGAGTAAACAGATGCCCCAGATCTAGCAATCAAGCATAAAAGAAAAAAATTCACTTTCCTTCCACCTTGTGTTCTATGCAGACCCTGGATAGATTGGACAATGCCTACCAACATTGCCTGGGGAAATCTGGTATACTGGGTCCATTGGTGCAAACGCTAATCTCATATAGAAACACCCAGATACACCCAGCTCTGAGTCCCCCAAGACAGAGTCAAGTTGACATATACAATTAACTACCATACTGTATTTATACTCAAATTTACATACTACTTCTATTCATATTCTCCATGTTTTAGACACAAGTAACACTCTGACAAGTCTCTCTCTCTTTTTTCACTCCTCCATTCTATTCTGAGAGTGACATATTCAAAATTTAAAACAGAGTCAGGCATGGTGGTGCACAATTGTAGCCCCAGCTACTCAGGAGGCTGAGGCAAAAAAAAATTTCTTCAGGAGTGTGTGAGGGAGCCTGAGCCACACTGTGAGAACACCTCTCAATCCCCCTCTTCTCTTCTCTCATCCTGCTCATCCCCTTGGACCCTTGGACATTATTTACATGCTGCTGATACTTGCTTGACTCAACACTTATTTTCTCCTCTGCATGTAATACCACAGCCCCAAATACAGTCATGACTTCTCAGCAGACTTTCTCCTAGGGATAGCATGATCCCTTGATGGTTATTGACTGAATCAATTATGAAAAGCAGAAATTGATAGGAATCCATGATTTTGTAATTCAGCCATTCCATGCACATTTATGTTAGGGATTCTGTTTTCATTTATTTAATATTTTGTCATTTATTATTGATTTTTTGTTTATGTTTTGTTGTAACGGAGATTGAATTCAGGGCTGTTCTACCACCAAGCTACACCCTCAGCCTTATTTTAATTGTTTTGATTTAGAAAAATTTCTTACTACATTGCTGAGAGTCCTGATAAGTTTCTGAAGCTGGTTCCCAATATGTGATCCTCCTTTCTGAGCCTTTCAAGTACTGAGATAACAGGTGTACCATCACACCAAGCTATTACTGAGTTTTTAATGCTTAAATTTCTCCATTGTGGGTCAGTGCAGCTTTCTATAAGAGGGGTCCCTCTCCTTTGACAAGTCTTTTTCAGAATATGAACAATGCTTTGCTATCTAGAAGAAAATAAAAAGATGGACCAGGCTCACCTTCCACCTTCCCTGTCTCAGTTCTGCCATCAGCCATTCCCCAAGTACCTGAAATTCATGTCAGCAATACAAGGTGCACAGGGGTCATTCTCTAGGGATGAAGTGTCTCTTGCTATCAGGATATTGCTGGCCATTTTCCTTTATTTTTAAGGAATTTCATAAATTATTTATTTGGGGCATATTTTGCAAATATTGCCTTCCCATCTTTTCATTTGTCTTTTGTCACTGCAAAAACTATTTTTACATGTATTATCTGGCACCTGGATTTCTAGTTGTCAAGAGTCACAGATGAAATTCCAGGCATGGGTTACCTCAGTGTTCACCTATGATTTTTTTGAATTGGGCTTCTATGAGTTTCATTTTTAAATTATTTTGTACGGATTTACTTTTGACACTTATATTTCATATGCACTTTAAGTTTATTCTGGTATTTGACATTTGGATCCAATTTCACTTTCTTTCCAAACATTTAAGTTTTCTAGTTTCATGAATTTAAAACTTGAGTTTGAGATGGCACTTTCTTTGTATCTCCTTGTATTCATTTTTTAGTTTTTGCATATTCCAATTCATCTCTGCTTGTTTACATAAAAGCATTATTTTTCACTTTATTGAAGTATATTTGACAAAAATTATATAGTCAAGGTGTAATATGTTAATGTACATCTTCAATCCAGCTAATTAACTGTCATCATCAAGGTACATATCTTGTTTGTGGTGAGAATAAAGATCTATTCTCGGCAAATGTCCACTATATAATACATTATTAACAATCTCATCACAATGCTGTACATTAGGTCTCCAAATCTTACTTATCTTATATCTGCGAGTTTATGACTTTGATAAGCATCTGCCCATTTCTACTTAACCTCTGATAACCATCCTTCTACTCTCTTTCTGTGAGTTTAACTGGGGAAATTATGCGCCTGGGATCATACTGCATTTTTCTTTCTCCACAATGATTTAAGTACAGAGGCTGTGTAAAGTGTTTCAATATCTGGAAGCATGATTTCCTATTCGTGTCCCTTTCTTAATTTGTTTCTTCTTTATTCTCCATGTTTTCTACAATATGAGCTTTAGAATTAACTTGATTTTTCTCTAGGGTAAACCATTCATGCTATTTGTGGTGAGATTGTGCTAAATTTCTGTGCTAACATGGAGATAATTTACATCCACAGAAACAGTGTTTTATGTTAATGACTACTTCCATGAGTGTGCTAAGGTTTTTTTTATATTGTTCTTCTCATATATATTCTTTGATTATTCCTAGAAATTTTATCTTATATGCTGTGATTGTACAATTTTCTCTTCCACTATTATCTTCTAAATGGTTTTTGTGTGTACACACATTAATTTTGAATATTTATTTAGTTTTATTTGTGGGGAGAAATTAAAAACATTTATTAATGAAGAGTACTTAGAAAGTAACACTTAGCACCATATGCATTTGCTATTATTATTATTACTATTATTATATGTGCTTTTATTGGTGCATTATTGTGGATTAATTCAATGTAAATCATGTCAACATTGACATACATGCACACAGCACTTGGTGTCCCCCCCATCCCCATCTTTCCCCCTCCCATACAGACGACTGAGATTGACATTGGGATTTTCACAAATGTACACAAAGTGGATGTTAGTATTACCATTAATGAACCATAGTCTTCCTCCTCCTCTTCCCTTAGACCACTTCTCTGGCTCCACTGAGGTTTCTCCTCCATTAACTGGATTCCCTCTGGTATACCAGTTACTCCCTAGCTTGAGCATAGTAAAAAAATATCATATGTCCCTTCACTGTCTGACTAGCTAATCTCACTTAATATTATGTTCTCCAGGTTCTTCTATTTTCTTGAAAATGATATTATTTTATTCCTTTTTACTGCTGAGTAGAATTCCATTGTATTTCCCATAGTTTTGTAATCCATTCGTCTGTTGATGGACACCTGGGTTAGTTCCATAATTTGGCTATTGTGAGTTGTGTATGTTCAGTAATATATATATAATATGTATATATTACTGTAGTATATGTACATATTTCTGTAGTTCTCTGATTTGGGCATTTTACAAAGATATCCTGGAGTGGTATAGCTGGGTCATATGGTGGATCCATGCCCAGTTTTCTAAGGAATTTCTTTGGCAACTCTGGGTCTTTTGTTTCTCCATATGAAGTTTATGATTGAATTTTTTAGGTCTATGAAGAATCACATTGGTATTATAATTGAGGATTGTATTGATTCTGTGGATCAACTTTGGCAGAATGGCCATTTTGCTATTTACTCTCCCTTTCAAAGAGCAAAGGACATCTTTCTATTTTCTAAGATGTTCTTCAATTTCTTTCTTTACTATTTTATAATTTTCATTGTAGAGGTCTTTTACTTCTTTGATTAGGTTTATTCATAGATATTTTATTGGTATTGAGGTTATTGTGAATGGAATTGTTTGCTGTTTTTCTTTCTCTGTGGATTCATGATTGTCATATAGAAAAGGTACTGACTATTTAGGTTGATCTTGTATCCTGCTACTTTGATGAATTTTTGAATCAGCTCTTGTAGTCTTTTGGTTGAGATTTTTGGGTCTTCTGGATATAGGGTCATGTCACCTGCAAATAAAAATAATTTTAATTCTTTTACTATTTGAATTCCTTTGATATTCTTCTCTTGTCGTATTGCTCTGGCAAGCATCTCAAGGACTACATTGAAAAGGAGTGGTAATACTGGGCACTGTTGTCTTGTTCTTGATTTTAAAGGGAATTCCTGCAGTTTTTCTCCATTAATATGATGTTGGCTTTTGTTTAATTGTATATTGCCTTAATGATTTTGAGATCTTTCCCTTCTATTCCAATTTTCTGCAATGTTTTTAGCATGAATGGGTGTTGGATTTTATCAAATGCTTTTACAGCATCTATTGATATGATCATGTGATTTGTGTTCTTAGTCCTATTTATGTGGTGAATAACGTATTGATTTGCATATGTTGAATCAGCCCTGCTTTTATGGGATGAAACCAACTTGGTCATGGTGTAAAATTTTTATTTTCTTTTTAATGCTCTTAATTTCTTTATTGATTGCATTAAGTTGATGCACTGATTCATTTGGATTTTATATATATTTTATAGAGTCTATAATAGAGTTAGGGCTGTATCTTCCTTTTCTTTTTTTTTTTTTTGTGGTACTGGGGATTGAACTCAGGGGCATTCTACCTCCGCGCTACACCCCCAGCCCTATTTTTTATTCTTTATTTTGAAACCGAGTCTCACTAAGTTGCGGAGTGCCTCACTAGGTAGCTGAGGCTGGCCTCGAACCCGGATCCTCCGGTCTCAGCCTCCCGAATGCTGGGATTACAAGCGTGCGCCACCACGCCCGGCTCTGTATCTTCCTTTTCAATTTTATACTTCTATTTATTTTCATTTATCAAAAACTCACATTGGTCTACACTTTTTTTTTCTTTTTTTGGTACTAGGATTGGTACCCAGGGGCTTTCTACCTCAGAATTACAACCTAGTTCTTTTTTTGTTTTTTTGATAAAGGGTCTCCCTAGTGCAGCGTTACCTTAACCAGTTGGGGCTTGGAGCAAGGCTCAGCCTGCTAAATAAGGGACGTGTGACATTTCTCGCTTTACATTATTTTATTCTGGAAATTTGGGCTTTGCTTCCACATTAAAAAAGGTTTTTTAAGAGGCTCAGGATGCTGTCATCAGGAGAACAAAGGCCTAGGCCTGGCTCAGAGGTATCCATCAACTCTACAAATACCGGCAGCTGAGTCAAGAGAACTTAGGTTTCTTATCATAAGACAGAAGGAAGCTTCAAGACAGAAAGCTTGCCAAACTTTCCACTTACCTAAAAACTTATTAACCCACTACCTTTTGCTGCATGAGCAAATAGGAAAGATTTATCTAATGAATAGTTCCTCTTCACTGTTAACCTTTACCCCCTGCTCCTCCTTTGCTGTGCCTGCACTCTACTAAAAGAATAATTCATTTACACTTTTGTATTTTTCCGCTGCTCCCCTAATCTTAGCAAACACTATAGGAAATAGCCTTTTCAGTTAAAGATGTACCCACTTAACTCCAGGAAAAACAAGGCTGTAAAAATTCCTTTTTTTTGTATACCTTGTTGTAATGAGCATAAATATCACTCATGAGATGAATTAAAACAGATGCGTCTTAACATACATGGTGTGTAAGCATACTCTCACTTGCTCTCGACCTTGTCTTGATCCCCACCTAACGAGGGACCCACCAAGCTCTACCGCTTCTTTGAGGGCTGGTCCCCGGCAAGTGGCACCCAACGTGGGGCCCCATTTAGGTAAGTTTCCCCTACCCATTTTTATTCATTTTTTTTTTATTTTACCGGGATTGGAACAGGTAGATCACCCAAAAAGGGAACTGCAGTCCCGCTGCTAGGTATAGAGCAGGATAGGACAGGCGGTAACATTAAGAATTAAGAATTAAGAAAGATGGGACATTCTAAGAGCAAGCAACTGAAAATAGAGCATTCTGAAAAAAGAATTTTAAATATGAACCTTGCTAAGAGCAAAGAAAAAAAACTCTTTATAAAAATAACACACCAAATATAAACAAAAGAGGTATTTCTATCTCTCCCAAACAATTAAAACATTTTTTTATATTCTTACAAACTGTAGCACCTTGGTTTCCTCAGGAGGGAAGCTTAAGCCTTGAAACTTGAATAGAATTAGGAGAGGAGATAAAAACTTATCATTCTGTACATGGGCCTGAAAGCGTACCTGCAGTTTTTCCTTTATGGAGCATTTTTATAGATGTATTAGATCCCACCCATGAAACAGTATGTTTAACCTCCAAACTGCAGGAAGCAAAAAAACCCGCTCCAATAAAGACCAACGCTTCCTCTTATCATAGATATCAGTCTAATTCGGACTTCAGAGATAAATCACTTTCCCCAGATGAGCGGCATACTTTAGAAAAAGCCACAGCTAAATATCATGAGGAGGGTAATTGGCCAGATGATGCCGTAGATCCTCCAAATAATTCTAATAAAAAAGTTAAAGAATCAGAATATTGCCAACAGCCGTGCTTTTTACAAGCCGCAGCAGAGGCAAGACAAAACGGAGATTTCTCATTTGCTTTCCCTGTTGTTAATCCCAATGAGACTGAAGAAGCTCTGCAGTGGAAACTGTTGTCTTTTAAACTGATAAAAGAATTAAAATCTGTGGTCAGAGACTTCGGGGCTAACTCCCCCTATACTTTACAGTTGTTAGATGCCATTGCCTCCGAATGGTTAACTCCTTTTGATTGGGAACAGGCGGCAAGGTCTTGCTTGTCCCCAGGGCAATTTTTACTGTGGAGAACGGAGTTTGAGGATCAGGCCAGAAAAAGAATGTTGAGGGCCCAGCAAGGCCGCTCCCAGGTTACTATACAGATGTTAGCAGGCACAGGGGAATACAGTGACCCAAAACGTCAGCTTACTCTCTCCCAAGCAGCTCTAGGGGATGTCTCCATGTGCGCTACTGCGGCATGGAAAGCCCTGCCCCCAATCGACCATAAAACAACTTTTCTTACTAATGTTAAACAAAAAGGAGATGAGCCTTTTGAAGATTTCTTAGCTCACCTAGTGGAGGCTGTGTCCAAAGTAGTCACAAATAAGGAGGCAGCGGAACTCCTTGTTAAGCAATTGGCTTTTGAAAATGCTAATTCCACTTGTCAGGCCTTACTGAGACCCATAAGAAAAACAGGGTCCCTAACAGAATTTGTCCGGGTCTGTCTAGCTTTCACCCTGGCTCAGGTGCAAGGGATTGCAATTGCGGCAGCATTACAAGGCCAGACATACAATAAATTTTTAAAAGGGGTAAGCAATAATAGAGGCCCTCCACAATGCTATAGATGTAATTCAGTTGGACATATACAACATCAATGTCCACTAATAAATATGGAGGTGGAAGACAAAAACTGCCACCTTCTTTATGCCCTAGATGTTACAAAAGATTTCACTGGAAAAAAGATTGTAAATCTTGATTTAATAAAGATGGAATTCCCCTGCCTCCCCTTCAATCACAAGGACAGGAATCAAAAAACGGGTTAAGGGGCTCCCCTAGAGCCCTGAAAAAAATTGGGGATACAATCAAACAGGAACGCCAGAGAATTATCCAGTAGCTCAATTGCCAGCTTGGCCAGAGCAACTTCAGGAAGCACAGGACTAGATCTCTCCAGCAATGAGACAGTCATTCTGACCCCTGATATGGAAACTACTTTAGTGAGTATAGGAACTTTCGGTCCTTTGCCTAAAGGCACCATGGGGTTAATATTAGGCAGAAGCTCAGTAACCTTACAGGGATTACAAATTGCTCCCGGAGTTATTGACTCAGACTTTACTGGAGAAATAAAAATCATGTTACTCTCTCCAAATAAAACTATACAGATATGGAAAGGAAAGAGAATAGCTCAATTGTTATTAATTCCTTTAGTACAGACAGCAAATAAAAGTATGAAAAAAGAAAAGAAAAAGGGTTTGGCTCCAGTGATGTCATTGCTTGGGTACAAAAAAATAGGTGAAAATAGGCCCATGAGGACTATATTAGTCGAAGGAAAAAGGATAACAGGTTTATTGGATACTGGAGCAGATGTCTCCTGCATTGCAGGAAAAGACTGGCCCTCTGACTGGATTACTCAGCAAACTGCTTCAACTTTACGGGGGATAGGCATGGCTTCAAAAATCACAAAAAGTGCCTCTATATTACATTGGAAGGCAGGAAAAAAGCAGGGAACGTTCCAACCATATGTCCTCACTTCTATTCCTTTTACCTTATGGGGGAGAGACATTCTTACAAATATGACTGTTATAATATCTGATGATGATGTAGGTTCCTTACCTCCTTTTTTGCAGGGGCCACTGTAGTTTATGCAGACCCTATAGTATGGAAATCAGATGACCCTGTCTGGGTTGAACAGTGGCCCCTTACAGATGAAAAGAGGTCTGCAGCAGAGCAATTATTCAGAAACAATTACAAAAAGGTCATATAGAACCTTCAACTAGCCCGTGGAACACCTCAATATTTGTTATCAAAAAAATTCTGGTAAATGGAGACTATTACAGGACCTAAGGGCGATTAACAAAACAATGGAGGCCATGGGGTTCTTACAACCGGGACTACCATCCCCAGTAGCGGTAGATAAGAACTCCCAAATTGTTGTAATTGATTTACAAGACTGCTTCTTTACCATCCCCCTGGCTCCACAGGATAGGAAACGGTTTGCTTTTAGTCTCCCCTCATCCAATTTTCAAAGACCTTATCAAAGATATCAATGGAAGGTGTTGCCTCAGGGAATAAAGAACAGTCCTACCTTATGTCAAAAATATGTTGATATGGCCCTTACAAATACTAGAAATAATTTTCCCCAGGTTTATATGATTCATTACATGGATGATATTCTGTTGGCCTATAGTAATATCGATATTCTTAATCAGTGCTTACAATCATTAATAGAAAATTTCCAACAATATGGTCTCATAATTGCTCCAGAGAAAATCCAAAAAGACCCGCCAATTAATTTTCTGGGAAGGATTATAAAATCTCCCACTGTTACTAATCAGAAGGTTCAAATCAGGCTTGAACAACTTAAAATCCTAAATGATTTTCAAAAGCTATTAGGAGATATTAATTGGATTAGACCAATCTTAAAAATATCCACTCATCAATTAAAACCTCTCTTTGATATTTTAAAAGGGTACTCTAGTCCTTCTTCTCCTCATCAGTTAACAAATGAAGCTGCTCAAGCACTAAAAGAGGTAGAGGAAGCTATTAATGACCATTGGGTTACTAAAGTAGATTATAATTTAGAGTGGGATTTAATTGTTTTTAAAAACTGCTTACACTCCTATGGGATACATTTGGCAGAAGGGACCATTAGAGTGGATTTATTTACCTATCACTCCAAAAAGAATTAATATCTCTTACCCCACTTTAATCACTATGATAATACAAAATGGCAGAGCTAGAAACAAATAATTATTTGGTAGTGATCCTCATAATATAATTATTCCTTATAATAAACAGCAGTTAGAATTTCTGCTTTATAATTCTGATGAATAGGCTATTTCTTTGCAAAATTTTACTGGACAAATTAATTTTAATTTACCTAGTAGTCCACTCCTACATTTTTTCTCTCAGCATGAATTTATTTTTCCTAAAAATATCAGGGAAAAGCCTTTAGTAAATGCTGTGACTTTATTTACAGACAGCTCCTCTAACGGCCAAGCAAGTGTAGTTAGAGGCTCAGATCGACCTATTGTCCTCCAAACTAAGGAAACTTCTGCCCAAAGAACAGAACTGGTGGCAGTCATATATGCCTTTTCCATTACCCCTGAGCCTTTCAATCTCTTTACAGATTCTAAGTATATAACAACATTATTTCCAGCTATTGAAACTTCATCTATATCTAACTCATCCGATATAGCAGTACTTTTAAAAAGATTATAGCAGCTAATTAGGAATAGAATTCATCCTTACTTTATTGGGCATATAAGGGGACACAGTAATCTCCCTGGTCCACTCGCTGCAGGAAATGCCTTAGCAGATAAAGCTACTAGAATTGTAGCCACAATATTAGATGCTAAAGAAAGTCATGAAATACATCATCAGAATGCTAAAACATTGCAAATGCTTCATTCCTTAACTAGGGAACAGGCTAGACAAATAGTGTGGGATTGCCCCAAGTGTGTAATTCATATTCCCTCATTGGCTATGGGAGTTAATCCTAGAGGACTTAAAGCAAATTGTCTCTGGCAGATAGATGTAATGCATATTCCTTCTTTTGGACGATTATGTTTTGTACATGTGTCAATGGACAGTTTTTCGCATATTATTTATGCCTCCGCGAGAGTGGGGGAAGCATATAAAGATGTCATGCAATATTTGCTTCTTTCGCATATATGGGAATCCCCCACCAAATTAAAACAGATAATGCTCCCGCTTATACTTCTACCGGCTTCAAAAATCTTTGTAACACTTTAGGAATTAAACATTCCACTGGAATCCCTTATAATCCCCAAGGGCAAGCTATAGTGGAGACAGCCCATCAAACGTTAAAAATTCAAATAGAAAAACTGTCTAATTCAGAGCTAAAGTATGCCTCTCCTCATGCTCTCACCCTTTTTGTTATCAATCACCTAAATAGGAATTCAGAAGGCCTTACGCCCATGCAAAGGCACTCTGAGTTACAAAGTCTTCTCAGATATTAGTAAAATGGAAGGATTTGATGACAGGCCAGTGGAGAGGGCCGGACCTGCTTCTAACCTCAGGGCGAGGCTACGCTTGTATCTTCCAAGAGAACGTGGATGTCCCGCTGTGGATACCTGATAGGCTTATCAGACATGTCTCATCGCCATCGCAACCGCAACCGCCAGCGGCCTTATCCCAAGACCTCCTGAACCCAGGATGAGATGTTCAGTGCTCAGATGTCCAATCTCCATCTTCATCATTCGAGACAGGCTCAATCAACCATTGAAGCTCCTCTCCCCACTTGGGGACAGATTAAGAAGCTGACTTCCAGAGCTCAACAAATTGCCTCACCTGATCAGTCACGGCCTACACATGAAAAGGTTTTTCTGGCAATGATAGCATTGCTAAGTTGTCAGGTGCTAAATGTCTCAGCTAATCAAGCTTATTGGGCTTACTTTCCTGATCCTCCCCTGTTAAAGGTCTCAGATTGGGCCACAAAAGACCTTAAGATATTTACCAACAATCCTAAATTAATGGGAGGATCTTCTGATTCTTTTCTACCTATGAAAAGTAATAATCTAAAAAGTTTTAAAGCTTTCA
>PVLC010016560.1:22500-35254 GCA_004027655.1 Graphiurus murinus | reverse complement strand
AAAAAGAGAGATCCTCGATAAGCAAAGAAGTTGATTTAATTGTAGTGGATGCATGGGGCAGAGGGACACCCTAAAGCACATGATGTACCTACACAATCATATCAAGGTCACTCACTGAAGTGAACCTTAGGGGGAGGGAGGGGGAGGGAATGGGGAGGGAATCGGGGAAGGGGTCAAATGAGAATTTTGTGCAAATATGATGTTAACAATTTGTACTTAACAAAGATGTATGCTATATTGCACGAATTACTACAATAAAAATTAAAAAAAAAAAAAAGAACTCACTATTAGCCACTACGATCACTGCCTCATAAAAGACCCAAATGCAACCTGAAAACTAATGTTCAGGTTCACCACTGCTCAATTAGATTCCCCCTCCTTTACAACAAAAGTTATTCAACCATTGTATTTGGATTACAATGTGCTTATATTAAAAGAAAGTGGAATCAGCTGAGGAAACTATGAATTTGTTAATTATTACTTTAATTGAACACATGTTTTACCCCTGGGAAGTGGAAACAACAACAATCCACAAAAGAGAAAAAAAAAAAAAAAACCCATACACCAAAGGTTCTTAAATGACAGTATCTGAGTTAAACTTTGAGGAGTTATTCTGACTTATTTCTTTCAATCAATTTATATTTTCTCTTTCCCCTAAACATCTGAACTTTACATTGGGCTTAAATATGAATCAATAGAAGATGAATGGAATATTAGTTCCCTCTCTTCACCAAACTTTCTCATTTAACAGTGTTTTCAAAGAATCATTGCTAAAATTACATTTTTAAGGCAATTTTCCCACCTGTATTATGTTTTTGAAGTTCATTGTTCTTGGGAGGTGAAAGATTCCAAATGCTATAAAGCAAAATGTCACACTGCAAGTTGTAGGCAAGGGTAATAAACATGGCCTTGTAGTGCATTTCAATTAGGTACTCTGGTACATGGGGCATAAGGATTACTGTATTATCTTTGCCAATGAATTATACAACTGTTCAATCCTTGGCATGAGTATTAGTTAATGATACAAACACATACAAAAGTATAGTCTTCAAGAAAGAAAACTATACAGGTTCATTTTTCTAAACTTACATTCTGACATTCTTATAATACATCCCATATGTTTAATTTTCCCCAAGCAATTCCATTCCCTATCCTTGTTAGGAATTAGATTTGCTATAAATATAAGAAAATAACAAGATGCATAATCTGAAGTGCTGGTATTAGCAAAGTCATCAGCTGTCACAAAGAAATGTTGATATAAATAAATGGTAGTTTATTAGTAGTGTTTACTTACTTAGTGACAAGTTTGCTTTCAGCCCAAAATATGTCTAATTGCCAAAGGGCAGAATAATCCATTAGCATGAAATCAGGTCACAAAGATTCTACAGGGCCTATAAGGCTTCCCAGTGGAACGATCACTTAATGACATTCAATGATACTCTGGACAAAGAATGTGAATTCACTAACTGATAAAAACAAATTGCATAGAAACTAACTTTCAAAGTACAAAAGTCAATCAGCAAAGCAGCTTTAATAGAAAATACGAAAAAGGGTTCATTTTATAATTTACATGAAGGATTAATAATAAAAAACTCTCTCTCCACAAGATGAGGCAGCTGATGTAATTTTGTATCTCAGGATTATAAGATAAAATACACAATGAAAATTCATCTAAAAATTCGCTTACGTAAGAAGATTCACAATCATGTAATATTTTCCAATCCATATAATTGCAACATAAAAAAATATAAAGCTTATATGTCTCAAATATTAAAATCATGGATGATTCAGGGGTCCACTGTATACTTGTCAAACAAATTATCAAAGAAATACTTCTTCTAAAGTTGTAAATCAAAGAAATACTTCTTCTAAAGTTGTAGATTTTTTAAATTATTTTTAGGAAGTGTACTTTTTATCATGTGCAAATGAAAATACTAACTCATTGCACTGGCCAGGCAAGTGACATAAATCATACTTTCTCCATATACAGAGGGTCCAAGCTCTCCATGTCCTGCTTTTGCCCTTGAATGTTATATAGATATGCTTGCCAGATTCTCCAAACCTCGAGAAGTTGACATAACAAATTTAATGAGTTAGCTCTAGATAGCACTTTCTCAGTTTTCAAAGCATTTTTATCATTTGGTACAATTTCATTTCATTTTTAAAACAAAAACCTTATCAAGTAGTTGGCATTAACATTAGCAGCACCATTTAAATAATCCATAGAAATGAACTTCATGGCCTACAGTGACTTGCCTAAAGCCAAGGAATTAGAAGGGCCCCAAACTTTTCATATACAGTCTGGCATGCTTCCTACAAAGGCTTGAAACACACATACACAGATAGGTACACATGTAATTACATAAGATTCATGACACTCAAATCTGAACCCCTCCTTGCTTTTCCTGAGCCTTCTTTTGGAATGTGCTTGTACTGATATATATGAGCATTTTAAAATGCTTGATTTTTATACTAAATTAATTTCTTTTTTTGTAAAACTTTCAATGAATATTGTATGAACTTGAGGCGAAGATGCAGAATCAGTTTTAAGATTATTTTGCATAACATATTTGCACAATGTAAGTAATACTACCCAGAAGGGAAAAGAGCATTTGATAACATGGTGTGCTACCTTTCAGGGTTTCAGCTTCTGCCTGTTCTTGGTGTCAGGTACAACCAGCAAGGCCGTCGTTTAAATTTTAAATGCCTCATACACATTAGCTGAGGGAATGATGAATTCTCTTTTGAAAAAAGTACAGTGGGTTTCAAATGCCACTTCTGAACCATTCCTTAATTGCTTATCTAAGAAAAGATTCAATTGGAAAAAAAAAGAAATTTAAAACTGAATAGCTAGAGAATACTTGGATATGTAGGTGATACTGAATAGAAATATCTTCTTAATAAATGTAAATGTGTCTAATTGTACTAACTATGAACTTTTTTTTTTAAGAGAAGAAGAAAAAAACATAATTTGGGGCATCTAAGAAAAAAAATTCTACTTTATCATAAAGGAAAATTCTTCCTGTCTTACACAAAAGAGTGGAACAGGAGGGACCTGTAGGACTTAGGTCTTCCTGTGTGACCCAGGGCATCATCCACTCTTCCTCTCCTCTACCTAAGAAACATGTACTTGTTATTTGATGTCTCTATTCTCATTATTACCAGGAGAAGTGGAATAGCCCCAGAACTGGGTGGCTAGACTGTTACCAGGATATCCCATTTTAATAAGTTGTGTGAATCATAAAGGATTCTTACAAAATATCTGCTTCCTACTGTTTATATTTTAATTGGAACTTATATTTAACTTTTAACCTTCTTCCCTCATTTATCATCACCACTGTTGACTCAGTTTTCTATATCCTTATTCATCTCTTTATGCTGGTCTAAGAAAATCACCACTAAATACGCGACAAATGAATATTCCTTACACTCGACCAACAAGACTCAGCATTTCCAAGGTCTTTAAACAGGGTAGATGAAAATTCCCAAATCCTTCTCAAGAGTGGAGTTATTTTTCTTTTAAATCCTAGATGGTGTAAATACTAGATAGAACTCAGCTCTTGTTTCCTCTATAAAGATCTGGCCTCAAAATGTCCCCAGGCATCCTCGGCCTAGAATGCTGCCTAGAATGTTGTTGAAAGTCAGTCCACGCCCTCCACAACATGGTCCAGAGGGATCTCAGCTTCTAATTCCCATTCAGCACATTTCACACCATTGAGTGAAGCCTGAGCCTGTAGCAATTGTACACAAAGGAGACTTAAGAAGTGACTATTTGATTATATGCACTGCTCAATTCCTACCCTCCCTGCACAGTCAGGGGGACCGTTCTGTGAACTAAAAATGGCAACGTCTTTATTTCCTATGATTTAGAAACCCAGTCAACCGTAATGTTGGATTGCAGGGACACTTTTATTGAGGAAGAAAATCTCGTATTTTATGAGCTTGGTAGTATGGACTTGTAGTCAGCAGTAATATTGTCAAAGGTAAACATTACGCTTTGGTTGGGGAGCTGTCCAGCAGGGGAGGGGTATTTCCATCTTCTCGTAACTCACCTAACACATACTCTGGGGAGAGTGGCCTTGAAGTTGCTATTAGCTTGGAAAGGCACTTGGAATCATATCCACGTCTGGAAGTTTGGAAGTCTGCTTAAACACATGGACGTCATTATTCGGTAGTAACAATAGCCCCTGGTATTGGACTTCTATTGTGTACTGGTGATTTTCTATATGTAATGGCTCTTTTAATTTCATTCTTTAAAACGATCCCAAGAGGGTACATTATGGAGAGTGGAGATGTTGTTTCTATAACCTATTGAGACAAAAATAAATGAATAACTAACTAACTAAATAAATGCCAGTATAAACAGGGCTATTAAAAACTATGTTTAAATTATTCCAAAGCTTTGTCTCTTACTATTTTTCCATTGTCCTAGTAGCAGTTATTTCTACAGATACAAAAGCAATCCCTTCTCTAACAGGGAGGAAGAGAAAGAGGCCCTGACATATCTATATCCCTGTCCAGGTTGAAGGAACTACAGAAGACGGACCAATACACCTCTTCCCTAAGTGATTTCAGGCCTCTAGCTCTTAGAGGGGGGAAGATTAGGTAGTTAACCAGAGATAAGCAGGGTGGGGAGACAAACAGGACAGTAAGTAGTCTTCCTGAGAAGAGATACGGGGATTGTCCTGCCTAGTTGTGTTCAGAGACTTGGAGCAATTATACTGCAGTGTTAGACTCCAGTGGAAAATTCCAACACAGGGGTGAGAAACCCAAAGCTAACCACCCCAAATGACTATGCATGAGAAGTGGGATTTCTGGACAGTAATAAAAGCTCACAATGTAGCAGATTTATCCTTTCTCTTTGTTGCCAGCTCTGTGTCCCTCCTGGTAAACCCACCCAATAAAACCCATTATGCTCACCCTAAAAAGAAAAATAAAGAAAAGAAAAAACTGAAACTCTACCCAACGAATTTAATGAACATTGATGAATATCAGTGCTGACCTAAAAGATCAGGCTACCCTTTGTCTCTGCTAAATGGATTCATATTCCTATAAATCAAATGCCTAAAACTATGTTTTAGTGTGTAAAGTACTAGAATCAGGGAAAGACTGTGGTCAGAAGGATTGCAGGGAACCATTGATGGTGAAGTGGGTGCTGGGTGATGGGTACTGGGTAGGAAGTCCAGTAATGAAGGTTCAAAATAACCAAAGTCCCCAGCATTTTGTGGATACTTGCCATGTGTCTGACACTGCTACAAATGCATTCTGTGCACTCTTGCAATTAGTTTGTGGCATAAACCTATGAGATACCTATCCATTCCTTCATTGAATCAAAACTGAGAACCTACTATATATACTCCAAGCACTTTCCTAAACATCAAGGAAAAAGATGTGAACAGGCAGAGGAAGGCCTAGCCTACCTTCCAGGTGAGGATGATGGAAAACAAACAAGTAGACACGTAAGTCAATGAGGATTTAAGATAGTGATACAGGCTTGTAGAGAAATTAAAAGAGGTGCTAGAAGCATGGGTTGAAAAAGACTTCCTCCTGGCCACATTTTAGCTGAAGTCAGAGAGTGCTAAGAAGCTAGCCAAGGGGAGAGGAGAGCAAAAGGGGTCAGGTCCAATGTCATAGGAGGAGAATGAACTTAATGTTTGGAAAATAGTAGGGAAGCCAGTGCAGTTGGAGTTGCATCTGGAAGGGAGAGAAGGGCTGGAACGCTGTATCCATATAGACCTGGATAGGCATTTAGCATCTATCTGGAGTAGTAAATGGGAAATCTTCAAGGAACCTCATGCATGTGCATGACACCGACCTATTTATCTTTTCAGAAGATCATTTGGCTGTTTGACAGTGCCCAGGGGTAGGGAAGGGGCGGTCAGAAAGGGAAGCTAGAAGCTGGAAGATAGAGTGCAAAAGCATGCATTTTCATGGGATAATTACAATTTGTCTTGGTGTGATACCTTGAAAGCAGAGATCATTACTATTCCCATTTTATAAAGGAAGAAATCAAGAGTTGGAAAGAATGGTGACTTGCCCAAATTCTCATAGCCATGTGTTTGAGCAGCAGAAATGAGAACCTCATCAGTCTTAATCCAGAGTCCCTGTTCTTATCTAATATCCCCTGTGTAAATAAAAGAGCAAGAATACAGCCACTTCCACTTTTTACACTCCCCACACACACACTTTTTTTTTTTTTTTCTGAAAACCCTATGGAACCACACAAGAAGGGTGTAGCTATTGCAGCAGTCTTAGTATCTACCAGGTAAGTGATGAATGATAACAATACTATCAGAACACTGTCCCCATTTGATGGCTAATGAGTAAACTAAAACAATTTCAGCTGCACAGAGATTGTGTTCCTGATGTATTCCCCTCACCTAGAAACTTCTCTTTATCAGAGATAAAAAGTAGTGTGACCTTTGAGGTCAGCATGCATATTTGTTCTTCAGATACATTTTGATGAGCAGAAAGTGTGGCAATGCTCATGTGCCCATCTGCACAACTACAGAGGAAGTTCAATAAAGCCAACTTTGAAAAGTCCTAACTGTGTGGAGAAAAATGGTCTGACTCTAAGAAAAAGAACTCTCACCACCCGACCCAGCTCTCATTAGTCACACTGACGAAGTCTCATAACCTCCAGATTCATATTCTTCATTTTCTGTGCAGTGGTCCTTCAATTTCCCAGTCTCCAGGTCTTCTGGGTCACACCCTCTGAAACCTCAGGATCCCGAGCTGGCTGCGTGAGCCATTGACCTCCACAGTTCTCCTAACCAACCTCTCTATCATTCCTCTAAGTAAATGATTCTTTTCTGAAAATATAGCACTTTCTCTAAGCCTCCAAGAAACAGTTAATGCTGGTGATTAATTCCCCTTTCCTACATACTCACTTCAAAGACACTCGCCCTTAGTGGGCTCTGTAGTTTATTATCTCTGCTTTTGAAGCTAGCAAAGTTTAGTTTGCTTTAAGATAATAGTTTGCTGTCTTGAATATTAATGAGAAAGCTCAAGTTTGAAACACATCAGGGTAAACAGTATAAAAAGCAATCAATGATGTACAGAATCCCTGATTCTACCCTATTACATTGTTTGAACCAGGTCATCATATTTATTGAGCACCTACTGTGTGCTAATCTCTGCAAAGTATATGCAGTGCATAGTAATTCTTGCCCTAACGTTTTAAAATCTCATTGAGAGTTAATACTTAGGATATGCATTTTAATTGGTAATCAAATGCATTGTCTAGCAAGTACCAAATGAAAGATATAAACATTGTTGAAGTGGTCAGGGGAACTCTTGGTAGCACTGAGATCAGATGGAGGGCCCGAAATAGGTCAACATTGTTCATCACCCCCCCCCCCATCAACTCTTTTTCTCCATGCAAAAGGCTAGAATGTGGACATGGTACTAAAAAGCTGGATTGGCTATGTAGAAAAGAACAAAAGGAATTGGTGAAACTATCACCTTAAAGGAACTTGGATCCCTGAATGGATAACCTTGCAGAGCTGCCACTTCTTAAAATATCTACCTATCTCCACACTGCTGCAGAGGAGATGAACAGCACTTCTATGATATTAGATCCATGGCATCTCTGAGCCTCTGGTCTCTGTAAGCATGGGCTGTACCACAACTGATACAGGGATGAGGCTCTCAGCTAGTGCTCACGGGTTGACATGGAGATAGTGAAAAGGAAAGGACAAGGAGACTCAGGTGATGACAGAATTTAGGAGCATTCAAGCTGAGATGTAAATTCAATAGCCTAAAAAGCCATTAAATAGAGTAAAGGCAGTGGCAAGGGGACCCACAGACTTCTACTTTTGAAAACAAAGAAAGCAAGAGAGTCAACAGAAAGGAGAAAGAGGAAAAAGAGAAAGAGTGGGTAGTAGTAGTGGTGGTGGAAAATTGTTTAGATTATCATGATGCATAATTTAATTTTATTTATAATCAGACTATACAGTGGGGGGACTAGCAGACCATGAACAAAATGGTAAATGATAGAATCATTCTTACTTGGTAATTTTTAGCATCAGGCTTTCTTGGATGTGGTGTGGTTGAGTTCCAGGGAGAAAGCATTTCTTATAAGCAAAAGCATCTCATTTGGGCTTGGTATGAACGGGGGAATCATAGTTCAGAGCCCAGGAGAAATGGTGGAGAGATGAGCTTGCAAAGAGATTCAAATGTCAAGACAGGGACTTGAGCCTCTATAAAAAATGAGAGTCTCCTGAACAGTTGCCTGGTTAAGGACTGGCAGAACCAGAGCAATTTCTTAGAGTGGTTTATTAATCTAACAAATCTTTATTGAAGCTTTACTTCATGGAGAGCATGTTGAGATTAATCTGATTGTGGTCAAACAGAATGGATAGAAACTTTTCTCAATGAAATCATCTTCATGTCAGAAGAGAGTGAATGGGGATCTATAAATTGTAAGACCCTGATAGTTGAAAAATTAAAACAACAATAAATGGTTTAGCAGTGAGTCATGCTTATTTTAAGCTAAAATATTATTTTCAATAACTTATACCTGAATACAATTGGTACTCCAGAAAGACATGCCATGCTTTAAGTGGCTTGCATTCCCTGCTTGACACACTTCCCTATGCTCTAGTAACCACCATCAAGTGACCGTGACGTGCTGAGAGCATACGGGGAGCAAGAGACATTTGCAGCCAACACCTTTGTTGGGGAAATGTGAGGACTGCACAAAGAAGGTCTCCAGACATCACTTTGTCTTTGTTACTTTCAGTCTTGTCAGTCATCAAAACACCTTAAATTAAAAAAAAAAAGTACACCACTAATCCTTCTGCTTTTCTTAGTATACTAGTTAACCTGATATACCATTTGGGGAATGAGATTTAGATGACATAGGAATTGAAAAGTTTCCTCAATGTTCAATTTTGCCCACAATCTCAAAATATAACTTTTGAATTTGAAACAGGATCTTTGTAGGTCTTCTTAGTTAAGATGAGTAGTACTAGATTAGGATGGTTCCTAAGGCAAATGATTCGTGTCCTTAAAAGAAGAGGAGAGGAAACACAGACACACAGACATACAGTAGACAGAGACATAGAAGAAAATAGGATGACAAAAACCAGGCATGGTGGCACATGCCTATAATCCTAGTTCTTGGGAGGCTGAGACAGGAGGATCACTGGTTTGAGGACAGCCTCTACAACTTAGTGAAGCTCTCAGCAACTTAGGGAGATCCTATTTCAAAATAAAAAAGGGCTGAGGTGTAGCTCAGTGGCAGAGTCCCCCTGGGTTAATTCTCCAGTACTATTAAAAAAAGAAAGAATAGTGGGAGTGAAGACTGGATCAATGCATACACAAGGTCAGAATAACAATGACCCCAAGACCCTGAAGTCTAAGAAAAAAGTCAGAATATTATAGCGATACATGCATACCCATGTTCATAGCAGCCCAATTCACAACAGTCAAATAATGGAACCAGGTGTCCTTCAAAAGATGAATGGATTATGAAATTATGGGATATACATACAATGAAGTTCTACTCAGCCATAAAGAATAACAAAATTAATTACTTGCAGGAAAATTGATAGAACTAGAGGATATTGTATTAAGTGAGATTATCGAGTCTCAGAAAAAGAAAGTGGTATGTTTCCTCTAATTTGTGGAAGGTAGATATAAATTGAGAAACAAAAGGGACTTTAGATAAATGACGAGAGATACCAGTATAATAGAGGAAAGAGATTGGGGAGAAAAATAGGGAAGGGTAAAGGGAGACTTAATGAAGGAAACAGTTCAGATGATGCTATACTATGTATATATAAGAAGTTACCAACTCCAGTCTCAACAATATGCATGAGGAGGGAAGGAGCCAGGTGGGATCCAGAGGAAAACACACTAGGTGCTGTGTACATGTATGTTTCTATCTCTATGAACCCCATTATGATGTATAATTATGATGCATAATTACAGTGCACAAATAAAAGTATATAAAAAAAGGAAAAATCAAGCATGAATTCCTTCCTGTTTCCTTCGAAGAGAACACAGCCCTGCAACATCATGGTTTCAGACTTCTAGCCTCCAGCATTGGGAGAGAATGCATTTCTCTTGTTTTATGCCATACAGTTTATAGCAATTTGGGACAGCAGTCCTGGAAAGCCCATACGGGTGGGTACAAAGATAGATTGACCTGAATACTTGCAAGAAATATTATAGTCAGTGCTTAGCTAAAGGTGCTTCAGGGATTAGACTGAGAGGGCTTAGATTCTGTAGCAGGAATAGATATAAAGGGGTTAATTACAGGTAACACCAAATAGATTTTAAATTAACAAAATAAATATAAGATTGCTGACTTATTATGTCTGGAGATGAGGAAGAAGTGAAACCATAATGAATGGGTACCAGGAAGAATAATTCTGAGCTGATGATTAGTCACTTTAAAGATTCTGGGCCTTCTTCTCTGGAAAAGAATTCAGATAAAGCATGTTGCAGAGCAGGGATGATGAGCTCACTCTGAGCTTTGAGGTTCAAGTACAAACGAGAGCTATACTCTTTGTATATTATTTTAGCAACATTTTAAACTGATCTAAAAGATCAAGGTCAGCTTTCGATTACTATAACAAAATGCCTGAAATTAGGATATTATAAAGAGGAAAGTTTATTTGGGCTCACAATTTCAGAGTTTTTAATCCATGACCAGTTGGCTCCATCATTTTGGGCCTGTGGTGGCTCATTATGATGGGGATATGATGGGGAGATAGCCTATTAACCTCATGGCTGAGTGCAAAAGAGGGAGAAGAGACCCAAGATATTCTTCAATGACCTGAAATCTCCATCCAGCTCTTACCTCCTACAGGTGCCACCACCTCCCAGTCGTGGCAAGCTGGAGCGAAGCCTTTAATGCATGGGCCTTTGACAGACATTCTGGATCCTAACTCTAGCCATGGTCTTTCAGAGGGCCCAGGCAGACATCATTTTTTAAAGCATACTTGGAGAAATGGTCAAGGAACGTATTTTAAAATAGCTTTTTCTGTTTTTTTATTTTTGTTTTTTTTTCTAATAGACTATGTGTCCTTGTAAAACTTTACTTGGAGATAACATTATATTTCTGGACATGACATTTTAGAAAATCTTAGCTTCAAGTTAAATAATCCTGCTGTGGGCCTCTAAATCTACCTACCCTCACCTGCTATGGACACTAGTAAGGACCTTTTTCTCTAACCAAGTTTAAGGTCAGAATCAGAATCTTCTGCTCACGTAAAAAAAAATTGTTGGTGTAATATAATCATACTTTTAAATATCAAAATGATAGATTTATATAGACACACAACATGTCTTGGTGTGATTCCCTCCTAATCCTGTCTCTCTATCTCCTCCTCCCTTTCTGTACTAGTTAGCAATGTTGTGATACTTTTATATATTGACATAAGATTATTTGGTCTGTTTCCTTCCTCAAGCCTTCTTTTCCTCCAACCCCTCCCCTTTCACAGTACTACTTGTCTCACTCCTTATTATCACGAAGTCCCTTTTCTTTCCTAGCCTAATGCTCATTTCTATCCTGATTTTAACCTTGCTCCAAATGAGATGGATTAGAAAGTGCAGGAAACCTGCTACTATCTCTATAGAACCAGCTTCTCTGTGTTCCAGGTCACCTCATGAAACTGGAACTTTCATAAGCATTTAGAGGTCAATCTACGGGGACCATATGCAGGATATTTGATTTTTTTTTTTTTTTAATGGCTGAACTTGATCAAACACCAACAATTTGCTTGGGTGCCAAAAAGTGACAGCATTATTTTCCCAGGATGAAAATGCGTCTTTCGCCAACAGCTGAATGGAAACCTGCATTAGCAGATAAAGTACTAATCATCTCATGGCTCAGGCGACTGTTTTTGTCAAAGATAAATTCCTGAATAAACAGAGTTCAGTCGTGTACTCACAAATAGTCTCTTTGTATGAGAAAACAAATCACAAGGGATCCTTCAGGAAAATTGGCAGTGCCCGGCTAAGCAAGCTCCAGGTCTCTGCCTACCTCAAAGTGGATCATTTGTTATCCCGGGAGGAGGTGTGATGCTGAGCTCAGGGCAAAGGTCAATGGCAAGCCCCGAGATGGAGGCTCCCATTTATGGCCATATGCACTCTCTACCTGGTCTATGAATAAAAAGACACAGCCAGCTCAGCGTTATCATTCCTTTGACCTTCATGAGCCAGAGCCGTCCCAGCAGGGGAAAAAAACAGCGGGGGAAGAAAAGGGAAAATTAAAATGTTAAAAACTATATTATAGCTCGTTTGTGACCTTTAAGGAAAAATTAGACTTTAGAATGTTAGGCTGGAGTGCCTACAACAAAATCTGACAGCTGTAAAGTTATAGATTTTTTTTTTTTTCTGAGTAGCTTTCTACCTAAATCTTAAACAATAAGCAGACCCTGCGTGGCTCTTGCAGGCTGCCAGCCAAAGGAAATTCAGAATTTTGATAGGTGCTTAACTATCGGAGGAAATTTGCCTCGAATTTCAGAGCATTCCTTCCCCTTTCCTATAAACCCTTTGCAGCATTTGTCAGAGTCAGTTCCTATTAATCAGGCATTGCAAAATGCTGCAGATCCAAAGTTATGCAACAATATTCTGTCTTGCCTTAAACTTCCACTTTAGTTAGTTTGCTAAGTGCATACAGCCTGACAAGCAAACATTTGAAGCCACTGGTGTTATCACAAGCATATTTCAAGAAAATCTGTGTTAGAAACGATAGCGAGTGTCAATATATTCCAACTACCTAGAGCATTCACATTTAAAA
>PVLC010016560.1:0-17500 GCA_004027655.1 Graphiurus murinus | reverse complement strand
GAAACTAAAAAGGGCTCACAGATACTGTTGATACTCTACCTGTATTTCTCTCTTCTCATTACATTTTCCTTCACAAGCAGGCAAGTTGGGCTTTCACTCCCCAAATCTAGTTCCTATACGTTTTAAACAAAATATCTGAAAATTCATATCCAGCCCCACCTTTCAACTACAATGATTTGTTCAACTAAGAAATGACTGGAGCACAGGCAAATAACTACCCCCTCCTCCTGGTAGGGACAGCTCTGAGTATAATCTATATTGTCTGCAGAGATCTCTTGTGGGATTCAGCCAGAGTATTCCAAGGAACTTTGCTTAAAGTCTTACTTCTTCTGACTTCCTTCACTTCCTACCTTCTGATTGGCTTTATACAGATTTACTATGCAACATTTCTTCTGGTAAATACTTATTATTAGTGTTTAATCATGCCTTTGAGAATCTCAAAGGGAACTTCTCTCTCTACCATTCTCATTATTGTAAGAAAGAAGTGTTTTGGTCTGATGTTATAGTGAATCACTGTTGAGCTTAAATTATTCTCACAATTTTAAGTGTTTTCCTAGAATTTTAGGCCTAATGTCTTATAATATTTAGCTACTATAAAGAAATACTTTGGTATGTTTGTGATTGTACATCATGTACCTTAAGGAGTTTCCCTCTTCCTCCCCCTCCCATCACCTTCAGTTAGGTCACCTTCTTTGCTCATCTTAGGTTTCTTTTTCTTTGTCTAGAGTCCCTCCTATGACCCATTTTCTCCCTAGCTTCCTCATGTTAGGAAGAAC
The DNA here is from genome assembly GCA_004027655.1 of Graphiurus murinus. Taxonomy (NCBI): domain Eukaryota; kingdom Metazoa; phylum Chordata; class Mammalia; order Rodentia; family Gliridae; genus Graphiurus; species Graphiurus murinus. The sequence goes on along the minus strand of PVLC010016560.1, from coordinate 16,724 downwards.
ATCCGATTTTTTACTTTTGTGACTGACTAATTTCACTTAGCATAGTATTTTCCAGTTCTATCCATTTCCCTGCAAATGACATAATTTTGTTCTTCTTTGTGGCTGAGTAAAATCCCATTATATACATATTCCACAATTTTAAAATCAATTCATCTGTTGATGGACATCTTGGCTGGTTCCATAGTTTGGCAATTAAGACATCTGTGTCTATAAACATAGATATGCATGCATTAGTCTGGTAGTTTGGTTTCCATTCTTTTAGATACATACTCAAAGGTGGTATTGTTGGATCATATGGTAAGTTCATTCCCATTTGTCCGAGGATCCATCTTCCTGTTTTCTAAAGTGCTTTCACTAATTTGCAATCTCACCAACAATGTACTAAGAGTTCTCACTTCTGCACACCCTCACCAGTATTTGTTTTTGTTTGCATTTTTAATGATTGTCATTCTAATTGGGGTTAGGTGAAATCTCAGTATAGTTTTTTGGGTTTTTTTTTTTTTTTTTGTGGCACTGAGGATAGAACCTGGGGGCATTCTACCTCAGAGATACAGCCCCAGCCCTATTTTTTATTCTTTATTTTGAAACAGGTTTCACTAAGTTGCAGAGGGCCTCACTAAGCAGCTGAGGCTGGCCACAAACGCGGATCCTCCGGTCTCAGCCTCCCAAATGCTGGGATTACAAGCGTGTACCATCACGCCCAGCTCTCAGGGTAGTTTTGATTTGTATATCTCTGATTGCTAAAGATGTTGAATGTTTTTTCACATATTTATTGGCCCTTTTTATTTCTTCTTTTGTGAAGTGTCTATTTAGCTCACTTGTCCATTTTTTGATTGGGTTGTTTTCTTAGTGATGAGTTTCTTGAGTTCTCTGTATATTCTAGATATTAGACCTTTATTGGAAGAATAGTTGGCAAAAATTTTATCCCATTATATTGGCTCTCTATTGAGGTTCTCAGTAGTTTTCTTTGCTGGATAGAAGTGCTTCAGTTTAATGCAATCCCATGCATTGATTCACCTTTTAATTTCTTGTGCCTTTGGGGTCTTGTTAAGAAAGTTTTTATCTGTGCCTATATGCTGAAGTGTTGGACTTAGGCCCTCTTCAATTCAAGGCTGGTTCAACATATGAAAAAAATCCATGTAATTCAATACATAAACAGTACCAAAGACAAAAAACAAATGATCATTTTGATAGATGCTGAAGAAACATTTGATAAAATCCAACACCCATTCATTGTAAAAGTACTGCAGAGAGTCAAAATAGAGGAAACATACCTCGACATGATAAAGGTAATATACAATAGGCCCGTAACCAACATCATATTAAAATGGAAAAAAAAAAAAGCTTCAAGAGTTCCCATTAAAAACAGGAACAAGACAAGGATGTCCATTATTGCCAGTTCTGTTCAATATAGTACTTGAGACTCTATCCAGAGCAATAAGGCAAGAGAAGGAAATCAAAAGAGTACAAATAGGAAGGGAATAACTAAAACTGTCTCTATTTGCAGATGACATACTATACATAGAAGACCAAACATACTCAACCGAAAAGTTTATAGAGCTGACCAACAAACTCAAAAATTATCTGGATACAAAATCAATCTTAAAAATTCAGAAGCTTTCCTGTATGCCAACCATAAATCATATAAAAAGGAAATCCAGAAAATACTTCCACTCACAAAATATCCCTCCAAAATAAAACACTTAGTAATAAACTTAACTAAGGAAGTAAAAGACCTCTACGAGGAAAATTATAAAACAAAATTGAAAAAGACTTTAGAAGATGGAAGGATCTTCTATATCCTTGGATAGTAGAATAAATATCATCAAAATGGCCAGTCTTTCAAAAGTAGCCCACAGATTCAATGTTATACCCATTAAATTATCAAGGTCATTCTTCACTGATATAGAAAAATTAATCCTTAAATTAATTTGGAACAACAAAATACCAAGAATAGTCAAAGTAGATCTCAGCAATAAGAACCATGCAGGAAGAATCACAATACCTGACCTCAAACTATACTACAAAGCCACAGTAATAAAAACAGCATGGTACTGGCACAAAAACAGACCCATATACCAATTGAGCAGAATAGAAGACACAGAAACAAATCTGCACACTAACAGTCAATTGATTTTTTACAACAGGGTCAAAAATATACACTGGAAAAAGATAACCTCTTTAATAAATGGTGTTGGCAAAACTGGTTAACATATGCAGAAAAATGGAAATAAACCCTACTTTCTCACCATGGACAAGAGTCAATTCAAGATGGATTAAAGACCCGGAAATTAGACCAGAGACTTTGCAGGTAGTTCAAAACAATTTTATTCTGTATAGTTTTATATAAATTTATTTATCTGTTTTCAAGGTAATTAATAATTTCTTCAGGAATATCCAATCTGCTGTCAATACAATCCACTCTAATTTTGGATCTCAGACATTGTAGTTTTTTTATTTTACTTTGATACAAGTCTGTTTCTGTTTATTCTGTCTCTATTTACCAATTGGAACATACAATACATAAAAACTATTTTAATGTCCTCTTCTGCTAATTCTAATATCTGTGCCAATTCTGAATTATTATCAGTTGATTGATTTTTTTTCTCATCATAGGTCATATTTTCTGCTTTTGTGAGTACCTATCAATTTTTTATTGGATGTCAAACATTTTGAATTTTACTATATCAAGTGCTGAGTACTTTGCATTCCTATAATATTCTTGAACTTGGTTTGGAGATGTAGATAAGTTACTCAGGAACTGCTTTGTCTTTCATATCTTTTCAGAAAACATTTATTAAGCAAACTAGGAAGGTTATGGTATTGTTCAGCTAGGGATAATTATTCTGCATTCTACAAGTGAATTCTTGAGTCCTTGCTAATTCCCTGTGAGTTTTGAGGGCTTTTTGTTTTTTTCCATACTACTTGGTGGGAGGAGACCCTTCTGCATCTGTAATTGAATAAGGAGGTCACTTGAATCCTCTTAGGTTGATTTTTGTTTTTTTTGGCAGCATTGAGGATTCAACCAGGGGTATTCTACATCCTCAGCCCTATTTTTAATTCTTTATTTTGAAACAGGGTCTCACTAAATTATGGAGAGGCTCATTAGGTAGCTGAGGCAGGCTGCAAACCTGCAATCCTCCTGTCTCAGCCTCCCAAGTGCTGGGATTACAAGCATGCTCCACCACATCCAGCTCTCTTAGGTTGATTTTTTTTTTCTTGCCACAGCTAGGTTTTCTGCACTTACATATGGGTCAGTGCTCGGCCAAACACTTAAGGGGCACTTGATGAAGATTCATGGGGCTTCTTCTCCACAGGACTCTAACTTGTCAATAATATCTTCCTTAGGCTCTCTGTATACTCCAATTTCCATAACTCAAGGGTACTTTTAGACTTGCCCTATGTTCTTCCTCTGTAGCCTGCAGTCTAGAATATTTCTTATATCAATATATGTGGGTAGCTGACCAGCTCATCTTACTTTCCAGAAGCATTTCCCTTCATTATCTGGTGTTTATTTCCTTAGGGGAAAAAAAAAAACATTTTATTTACACACATTTTGTCTAGTTTTCAGGCATTTCTAGAGGGAGGGTAAATCTCCATCTTGGCTAGACACAGACATTCTCTAGTGGTTATTCCTAAATACTAAAAGCTTTAGGATATAATAGCATACAACTTCATACATCATATTCCTAGGAAGTTGAAGAGTATTTTCCTGTTAAGAGTTCTCAGGAAAGGTGCTCTTGAAAAGGAAGATCTTGTCTAGACAGACTTTGGAGAAGAGAGTAGTAGTGTGATATTTGGTGACTTATATGAAACTGCTTCTTATCAAGAATAGCTCATATTTGGGAATCTAAGTCACAGTTTAGAGGTTTGTTTGTTTTGTTGTTGTTGTTCTTATTTTTTATATTGTTCCCTGTTGATTGTTGAGTTACCTGCCATGTGTTTAAGTCTGTCATGTGATTCATTCACAGTATATCTCAGGAGTACAACATCACACTTCAGGCACTGACAGAATACTGAAAGAATAAAAGATTGTCTCTTTCAACATAAGCCTAAAGTCTAGTGGAAAATAGAAAGTATATCACTAAAGAATAATAGAAAACTAAAAAAAAATGTGAGAATCGTCCATAAATTTTATTTTTAAAATTTTCATGAAATATGTTACTTTTGTTAACATCTTAGTTTACATAAATGTACTTAAATTAAAATAATTTTGGATTAAACTGATGATAATTTTGTTTTATACATACACCTGATTTTATATTCCATTGTTTATTGTTAAGATAGAAATGCATGTGTATAAATTATAATACCCTCTTGATGACATTCATATGCTGCTAGTCTTTCTTTTACAATCAATATTTTGACAAATATCTTTAAAACATTGTATGGATATTTATCCTAAATATTTTCATGAATTAGAATTTTAGTGGATATTTACTGAATATTTCCATGAACTATGGTTTTAGAGGACATAGATAAACACAGTTTTATGGTGATTGTAACTGCCAGATTATCTTCACATAACTGTTTCTTGAATTATTGTTTATATTATAATGTGTGTAGAATAACACTAATAATACTAATAATACTAGTGCTTGCTAGTTTGATCTATCAGGACTACGGTGAAAATATTTGTTTGAGATATAGTCAAATCCCACAATATAATCTACTATAAGTTTTTCTGGTTTATTATTATTAATAAATATCAAAGTATAAGTTGTCAATTATTAATTTAGAACCACTCAACTAAATTGGCAATTAAAATAATATCTATCCATTATAAATCCATGATTATGTGTAATTAACCTACTGTAAAATAGATGTATGAATCTTCCATGTTGGTGTCTTAAGAGACCAAATGAGGATATGTATCTTTAAGAATTTTGTGCTACTGATGTGGAGTAAATACTACTTACTTCCAATTTTGTGCTAAAAAGATAATATCATAAACAATCCTACCTAGAAATACCAAGCTTCTAAGTAAGTGGATTTCTGCATATAGTCCTTACCATATTTGTAACTGTCAGGGGAATGAGTCAGAATTAGATAAAATTATATTGTGAACTCTCAAGGAAGGAAGCTTGTAGGAACAGAATGAGCAGTCGTAATATAATAAAAGTAGAATTTCCTGACTAATCCTTTTGGATGTGTGAGAGGAGTTGCGACCATACGTCTTTCTGCTTGAGAGTAGGGAACCAGCCGTTACTGACCATAATATAGACAAAATATGCCAAGAAGAATTCATGATACCACTACAGATCCTTATGGGATTGTTACCAAGGAGACTTTTTATGAGTATTACTAAGTTATCTTGACTATTGTGTGGACAACACCCTCAGGGACCCTGTCTTTATTTGTATCTGTTACACTGATTGCTAAATATGGTCACAGTAAATGAAGACCAATGCGAACACACTCATTTGTTCTCTTTCTTTTGGGGCATTACCAACAGTAATACAGATATAATCTGAGGAAGATAGGGTTGTTATAATTTATTGGACATGTTGAAATAATGCTTCCTATGGGCACCGAATGAAATAAACCAACAGCCTGCATTTTAAACATGAGTTTTGCTAGTAATGGCAGATGTGAGTAAATAGATCATATCCTCTTAATGAGAACATATTAAACTTTAGCTCTTCCTCCTGATCTAGCCACATTGTGAGCATTTCCAAGGACTACTTACAAGGAATCATCAAAAAGATCTTTTGTTTAGGAGCAAGCATGAGATATACAAATATTTGGGTTGCAGAATTAGAATGGGCAATTTAGGAAACCCATCCTGTGTAGGCTAAAACCTGTCTCTCTTAAACAGTTTGCTATACTGGAACTCTCAGAATAGAAGGTTGCCTAAAATGTTAAAGTTACTGCTCTTTCTCACTGAATGGATCATTTACTTGCCAGTATTCTATCCAAATTTCAGCAGATAACACTTGCACTAAAGCTGAGTCCCCATCAGGAAATATTCTAAAATTTGTTTTGTTTTGTTTTTAACACATAATCAATGCAGTTGTATTTCATCTTATTTCTCAAGTTTTACATTATAATAAACATCTTTAACTGAAAGCAAAACAAAAGGCACGATTACTATACTCTTTAAAAGTGAAGTCACCTGCAGGACTCAAAATAAAATTATATATCCAGTATATTAATGCAAACAAAAAATTCTGAAACCCAATTCTGTGCACATGGTCTAACCATCTTAGGGGAAACTTGGCATGACAGTGGATTCTTGAAGCAAAAAATCAATCCCATACAGCTGCCATTGTAATATTTATGTGGCTATTTATTCAGGGTACTCGAAAGCAGACTATCCACCTCTAATTTAATCAGGAAAAAAATAAACAGTCCGTCCAGAAGCTGTAAAACATACTCACACTTCCTCTAAAAATTAGTGATATAAAATAGTCTCTGTCCATTCACTTGAATAAAATTAAAGGAAAACATAAGCTCTAGCATACTTTGTACCAATTAAGTCACAGACATTATCCTGTAATGCCAGGAAATTCATCAACACCAGTAAATGTGGTAAAAAAAGAAACTTTTAGATGCATGTTGAGGTTGGCTAAATCTACTAACAATTCATCCTTGGTAATAACTATGGTTCCCTCCCTTGGATCCTTTTGTCCTAAGACGTTCTTTTGATTCCTGCATCCTCAGTGTTTTATTGCAATAACACATTACATGCATACATCCAAAGACATATTTCAGACAACAATGTTATAATGTAAGACATAATTTAAGCGAAAGATTGGGCTAATTATGGGAGCTCTCATTACAATTTTATTTTAAATCCATGGAAAACACCATTTTATCACTAATTTCCAATCATAGTGAATTCTTATTATAAGTCTAACTTTGCACATTCTGTTTGGTATATGTTTGGAATTAAGCATTAAGAAACTCTTCAGATGCTTCTAAACATCTACTGCAGTATACCTCTATGAGAAGCTGATAGCCATGGTGCCCAGGCACAGTTAGCTTTGGTGGACAAATATATTTCAGTCTAAGAATTAAAAAGAATTCTATCAAAGGTTAAGGAAAATGTAATAGATGAATTGAATTTAAAAAAAAAGTTTTGAACATTATTTTAAATCAGGAATGTATATAAGCAATATTGAAAACAGGGCAAACTCTGTCATTGCAAACCACTGGGCAAATATTGACATCAAAATGCTCTCTCCATTCCTACTAATGGGCAACTTACACTTACTTAAGACAAAATACATAGGATTTTCGAAGAATGTAATGCTTTCTTTTCACAAAGTAACTCAATTAAATTCTGTGGTCTGTGGTCTTCTGAAGATGATGACAAGGAGAATTGAAAATAATTAAGTGGAGTATAGAAGATATAAATCAGCCTTTAGAAATAGAATGAGATTTATAAACCTTAAGAAGAGGACTGATAATTTGGTTTCATAGTTCAAGAGAAATACAAGGAAAACCTCTCTTAGGACAAAATAGGCTTTTTGGTTGACCTAAAATCGACTTTGCCCAAACAGGCTGATTGTATTCATGTTCCTATAAATTAATTATAGGATGAATTACTGGATCTGATTGTGAGGGGTCAACATGTCTATAAGAGTGAGAGTTGATAGGACAGAGCTTAATGAAAAATACAAAGCTGTTTTTTTTTTTTAATTTATATATTATTTGGTACTGGGGATGAATCCAGGGGCATTCTAACTCTGAGCTATACCGCCAACACTATTTATTTATTTATTTATTTATTTATTTATTTATTTTATTTATTTACCAAGTCTGGCTGGGTGGTTGATGGTCTTACTATCTTGCTGAGGCTGGCCTAGAACCCATCATCCTCCTGTCTCAGCCTTCCAAGTACTGAGAAGGCAGATGTGTGCCACCATATCCAGCTTACAAAGCAGTTTTCAAACACTTTTGTGTTATTAATTGCTCATACTTTTCATCTCTCAGTGTCTTGTGTGCTTGTGTGAACATCTTCCACAGCCTCAGTCTTCTTCTTTCTTTTGTGAATGGATCAGGAAGGCATGTAGAAATATGAATTTCAGGCTTATAGAGGACCTTGTCTATGACTCATGGGCCAGAGAGAAAAGCTTCCTTTTCTATCCATACAGCATTCTGTTCTCCCTAATTCTCATTTGTGATGGTAAGTAGATACCCAGAATAATTTTTGACCTACCAAGACATGTCTTTGCAATATGCTGATGTTTCTATGAATATAAAGAGACATCCTCCTGCAGGCTGTTGTATTGGCTTTGGAGTGCTGGAACTATCCATTTTGAATGTAATTATGCAAAATAAATGAAAGAAGTCTACCCTGCTGATATTTATGTAACAACTTCCAGAATAAATCTTCTGATTTACAAATATACTGGGACCATTAGCTAGAAGCCACACCACATCATTATTTCCCAGAACTTTAGGAAACTGTGATGACTTTTTTTTTTTAAATCAGCATTATTTTGCAAAGTAAAAGAAAACAGAGAAAACCAATTGACTTTTTTCCCTAGCATTTTTGAAGAAGAAATAAAGCTACTTAAAAATCAATGAAGGCTGCACTTTCAGAAATATTTTTAAGTGTACATTTTTTAAAACTATGCTCTTTTTGCACAATTCACCTTATTTTTTTTTGAGCCACCTAATATTCTTGAACCATATTTAACTTCCCTAGGAAACTATAAAGAGTGGGTTGAAATCCATAATTGTATTAAAGCTGTGTTCCCAATAACAATAGATGTTCCACAGGTGCTGAAGATGGCTTGTCATATGAATGTAAAAGAAGAGAGAAAGGGAGATTTTTTTCCCTACTCAGCTTACTTTTAAGTACGGATCCTGAAAGGGAGGTTGAAGGATTTTAGGAAAGAGATCAATGGGAAGGAATGATTCTGTCCAGAGAAATATTGTCAGTAGGTAGTTTATCTAAGGCTATAAATACCTCAATATGCACATTATTGAATATCCCATCTCAGTATCCCCAGAGACCTTACACAATTTGAGGCCCACTTAAAGTGTGCCTGGAATCCTTCCCCTTCACATCTCAGGTCATATCACTGTCCTTTAATTTTTTAATTATGTGCTAGGTGATCAGTATTTCATGTGATCAAATACTCCTTAATTATAGTGTTGGTGTTTTTAATGAGTAGATGGCATACTTGCATTTTCATGGAAGCTCCTGGAAGTCATATCTTGACTCAAGAGTGTTTCCATGGCATGAATCTCAAATACAACTTTACATGAATCTCAAATGCAACTTTACAAAAACTCCTGCACAGGTAGGGCATTCTCAAGTACTTCAGTGTCACCACAGATGACTATATTTTATGACTACAAATAGTCTATGGGGATGGCAGAAAGCCAACATGAAGATGTCACTGGGATATTTTAAAACTAAACTTGAGCTTGTATAGTGGCTACCTTTTGTTCTTCAGGTTATTTAAACATTCAGAAATCATTCAAAAACTGTAAAAAAAACCCCATATTCCTGAAATATAGATATTCCTGAAATTATATATATATATATGTATTGACCAATTCTGTAGTCTATTAAGGTAATAAGAATTCTACTTTGGAAACTGGAAACTTCTTTTACTATTATAAGGTATTGGTTACACATGCTTACTATGTATCAGGTTCTATTTTGAGTACTTCACAATAACTATTTCATTTACTTCCTAAAACAGCCCTCAGAGCAACCTCCATGATGACATTGAGATAGGTATTATTATTCTCAAGCTAAGAAATTTGGCCAAGATCACACAGCTGGTAAGTAATGGAGCCAGGATTACAATGCAGGGATCTGACTACAGAGGCCTTGCCTTTAACCATCACAGTGTAGCATGTAAGGCAGTACTGCTCATATTTCAGTATGCCTGTGAATGGCCCAGGGGCTCCTTAGAGTGTGGGTTCCCTGGGTACCCCAAGTCATTAAGTTGGGCTGGACCTGAGGATTGATTTAATTCTAATAGGCTCCCAGATGATGCTGATAATGACCATCTGCAGACCACATTTGAAATAGAACTATACAAATAAACAAGACAGTAATTTTGCTAGTTGGTTATAAAAATCCAAGTTTAAATGCCTTATGAAGTCTTATGGGGCCTTAGCTGTAAAATAAGATCATGTTTTTATTTATTTATTTATTTATTTACGTGTGTGGTTATGGGAATTGAACTCAAGGGCATTCTACCTCTGAGCTATACCTCCTGCCCTATTTTATTCTTATGTTTGGAACAGGGTTTTATTAGGTTGATGAGAGTCTCCCTACTTGCTCAGGCTATCCTCAAACCTGTGATCTTCCTGTCTCAGCCTCCCAAGTACTGGGATGACAAGTGTGTGCCACCATGCCCAGCTGCTTTCCATTTTTAACCCTTAGCCATGGTGACATGAGTGTTTATTAGCATACTACTACTTAGCAATGGACTCCTAGTCCCAACCTCAAACCTTAGCTATGACTAAATGATTTCTAGAATGAATGTACAATGCTCAGGAGAAGTCCCTTCCTTCATAGAGTCCCAATTGTTCTGCCATCTTGCTCTTGGACCTCTGGCTCTTGCAAGGAACTCTGTTTCCCCGGGCACAGCTTGCCTTTTCAGGTAGCTATCTCAGGCACTACCTCCCAGGCTTCAGAAGAGCCTCTGCTCTCTCCTGTCTAATGTGGCTCTAAGTGGGTGCTCAGTCTTTTCGACTACATGGGTATCTCTGTTGCCAGCTCACAGAGCCCTTTGTTGGCTGATAAATACAGGACTGGCCTGTTTCCTACAGTCACAGACTAGTTCCAGGTACTTACTGGGTCAGTGGGCTCTTCTCCTACAATTAAATGTCTGACATCTTTTCATTGGTGTCAGTGTGGGGATTAACACTTTTCCCAAGATGACTAATGGCAGGAGAATCCTTTCCATTCAGGAAAAACTTTTTTCTTATCTTCGGCAGTGCTGTGTGATCCTGTGACCTTAACAAGGCAATCTTAAAATACTTTAACATTCATATATCTCCTGCAACTTGACCTACTTAACTGTGTCCATGATAAACTTGTTAGAAAGAAAACTTTGTCGCAAAATATAAGCCAAGTTTCTCTACCCACTATATCTGGCAAGATTTTTTTTTTTGAGAATTAACTATTTTCTACTGTCTCACTCATAGAATTTATCAACCAGTTTGGAAATAGTAAGTGGGAAATTTAAAAAGTTCAGAAAATAATCTCCCTAAATTAAAGAAAAAATTTCTTGAGCATGAAGAAGAAAAAAAAAAATCCCACAATTTATCTCATTTAACATTTTTGAAAATAAAATACAGACACTATTGTTTAAAATAACTAAATATTTACACGTTAAATTTTTTGAATCAACAAGCTTTCTGAAAATATTAGTTTATAGATTCTATACCAGGGAGATATTATTTATTGTGTTTGTTTTACTTCTGAAAGCTGTTACAGGCCATGCATTTTTCAATAAATCAACAAATAGATATTTATTTACAATGAAATATTTACTGACAAGTAATGAAATATTCAATTATAATTATTCATTTATTCATTCATTTATATATTTATTTTGTGATACATGGGATTAAACCTAGGGGCATTCTACCTCTGAGCTCCATCCCCCAGTCCTATTTTTATTTATTTACTTATTTATTATGCTTTTATTGGTGCATTATAGTCTCACATCACAATGTAAAACATGTTGACAGTGGCATATATGCACACAGCACTTAGTGGCCCCCACCTCTCCATTTCCCCCTTTCCCTATACAGAGTACTGAGACTGATGTTGGTGTATTTATATATGTATTCCTAGTCAATGGTAGTATTTCTATTAATGAATCTCACTCTTCCCCTTCCCCCTTCCCTTAAACCACTTCCCTAGCTCCACTGAGGTTTTTCCTCCATTATCTGGAGTCCCTCTGGTACCCCAATTATTCCCTAATTAGAGAAAACATATGCCCCTTCACTTTCTGTGATTGGCTAATCTCATTTAATATAATATATTCCAGATCCTTCCATTTTCTTGCAAATGACATAATTTTGCTCTTTTTTTATTGCTGAGTAGAATTCTATTATGCATATTTCCTTAATTTTGTAATACATTCATCTGTTGATGGACATTTAGGTTGGTTCCATAATTTGGTTATTGGAAATTTTTCTGCTATGACTGTGGATATGCATATATTACTATAGTTCTCTGATTTGAGTCCCTTTGGAAAGATACCCATGAGTTGTAGAGCTGGGTCTTATGGTGTATTCATTCCCAGTTTTCTGAGGAATCTCCACAGTGATTTCCACAGCAGCTGAACTAATTTGCAATCCCACCAACAGTGTAGAAGAATTTCTACTTCCTTACATCCTCACCAGCATTTATTGTTTTTTGACTTCTTGATGATTGCCATTATGATTGGGGTCAGATGGAATCTCAGGGTAATTTTTATTTGTATCTATTGAATTGCTAATGACGGTGAACATTTTTTATATATCTATTGGCCATTTGTACCTCCTCTTTTGTGAAGTGTCTATTCAATTCAGTTGCCCATTTCTTGATTGGGTTATTTATTTATTTATTTATTTATTTATTTATTTATTTATTTTAGTGTAAAGTCTTTTAAGTTCCTTGTATATTCTAGATATTAGTCCTCTATCAGAGAGATAGCTTGGGAAGATATTCTCCCATTCCATAGGATTTCGACTCTTGATGGTTTCCTTTGATGTGCAGAAACTCTTGTTGAGGAAGTTTCTACCTGTGTCTATATATTGAAGTGTTGGACCCAGGCCCTCCTCTAGCAGCTTCACCATATCTGGTTTAACTTCCATGTCTTTGCTCCATATAGAGTTGACTCAATCTTGATGTGAGCTGTTCCGAGTCCCTACAGCAAGTCCCCACAGCTGCAGCTGCAGGATCTGGCTGGGTTGTTTGGGTAGCCAGGTCTTTGTCCAGTGTGGAGAGAAATGCTGACTGCTTTTGGTGATTGTATGTGGTTGCAGGCTTCACAATAATCTACTGCTTTCTTGCTGGAGGTCTCTGGGAACCATCGTGCCAGCAGCTGCCAGCCCCAGTGCAGCCTGGCCAAGATGGCATTGCCTGCCACCACTCTCCCTTCAACAGGTGAGACATGTAAAGCTCTTTACAGTCCTCTACTCTTTCTTCTGACTCTGATTACAATACGTTTCCATTTTTGTTGCTTTGTTGAGTTTTTTACTACTTTTCTTACCTTGTTAGAAGCAGTCTTAACAAGGTGGTTGTATACCAAGTCTCAGAGTGACTGAAACATACTGCTTTCCTCTATACTGCTTTCCATATCTTCTTTCTCCTCTATTTTATTTTTTTAAATTTGGAAACAGTATCTCACTAAGTTGCTGACAGTCTTGCTAAATTGCTGAGGCTAACCTCAAATTTGCAATACTCCTGTCTTAGCTTCCCAAGTACTGGGATGACTGGTGTGTACCACCATTCCTGGCTGTTTATTAGACTTTCAAAGTGTCTTAGAACCCATCCCTAAAGCATTAGATGAACTCTTGTTGAGACCTAATTCATCCACTTACTTAATAATCATATAAACATATGAATATAATTTTCTCCTGTAAAATTTAAAAACCCATCTTAAAATTTACATTTATTTTTTGCATTTATATATCCAATAGTATTTATAGAAAGTGATTTTGCAGTTGCCATAGTATTAAAAACAGAAGACAATACCTAAATCCCCTATGAATAAAAAAAAAATAAAATAGATTTGAAAAAGGAGCTCTTGAGGGCACTTGTGGCTTATATTAACACATAGTCCACCTAAATCATTTTCCCCAGAGTTTGTTTTTTTTTTCTTTTTTACATTCTTTTTCCTATGGAATCAAATTAGAATGTACAGTGGATTGGTCCTATATTTAGAGGAATTTTTCATAATTCATCTATTAAGATCCCTATTTTCCCCTTCCCAAGACTAATAAATAATGTAGGCTTTGCTAAATAATACAATGTAAATAACTTGTAGTTAGCAAAGATGGCCACTAGAATAGCACTATCAGTATTCTACTTCTGTTCCTCTCAAGGTAATATCTAAAGATTACTATAAGATTCAAATGGGCTATCACTAACAATTCTGCCTGGCATTCTAATAAAGGAGATAAACAAAAGAACCTTACTTCATTCCTTTCTTCGTATACACATCAAAATTTTCCACTTTGGTTGTCTTGACTCAGCCTTCCATTCATTCATCCACTCATGGTCAGCATTGAGTATCTGTGGTGTCTTACCTAGCCAGTTTTTCAGTCATATGAAACATCCTTAGGGAAAACAGGATGCACATTTCCCATTTTGTCTACATTCTGATTGCATAGATCCATTATTTGAATCTTAAGACATCATCATTGTACCCCATCCTAATCCATTAACCTATTCAATTAATGGTACCACTATTCTGTTGGAGTACACAGGCTCTTGACCTAACAATCATCCTTTATATTTTCTAAGTCCAGTCCAGTCCAGTCCAGCATATGAAGATAAAGCCTGCATTTAAATAAGGAAATAAATAATACAATACTAAGATTCCTAGCCAAGGCAAGTCTCCAAAAACTCTGTGTTAATTTAGCTCTATTGAAATCCTCCGAATGTCCAGAGAGGTAATTTAGGAATCTGTTCCTGGACACGTCCTATGAGAGACTTTTACAAAATTTCTTATGTGGAGCAAGACTTTTCTTTTCCATTTTAAGCTATATTCTGTGTGAACTGATTAAACCAGCTCTTCCTGGTTAAATTGCATCCACCTTCTAGTGGCTATAGGGGAGAAAAAAAAAGAAACTTATGTAAAACAAACTCAATATACAAGTACTAATGGACTCAGTAACATTTAATACTGGCAAATTGCTGAAAATTTGTCAGGTAATGTGATTTTGTTTTCAATTTATGCCACTGAAAAGTAATGTAATGTCTAATGCCAAGAAAAAAAAAACCTACACTCCATAAAACTATATTACTGTATATGGGTTTGGCATTTGAGAAGCAAATGAGAACAAGTTGCCCTTTTCTGTATTTCTTAAACAGTGTGTAAAGTTGTTAGATTATACTGTAACATTTTAAGAAATCCTTTGTGCTATAAGAAAATTGCCTTCCAGAGCATGGTGATGTGTACCAAATGTGAAGCATATGAGTGAGAACTCAAATGGCAATGTGGGGAGGGGTGAGCTGGAGCTGAGTGCAGAGACCATGGGCACCCAGCAGCATTCAGTCAACCTGTCTGCCTGGGATTTAAGGAAAATGGTAAAATTACAGATGCATCAATGGAATCCTTAGTAAGGCACATGAAAATCAAATACCTACAGAGGGCCATTCTCTATTCTTTTAAAGTACTGCCAATATAAATTTCTTGGACTGAGATGTGACATTTTTTCCTTTAATAATCTAATGCACTGTTTTCAGAGTGATGAGTGAATATTGAGACCCCAGTATTTGAGGGAAGCTTATATAAGAAAGTCCTAGAGCAACTTTTAAGGGTTAATATTTACAGCCATGGATTTTGTTAACTTGAGTAGCTTTTGAAACTTCCTAAACTATTTCCTTACTGGAAATATTAAGATCATGCAAATAATATCTTCTGTACATATCTCACAAGAATGTTGTGAGGATCAAATTAAAGGTGTGTGTGAGTGTTTTAAAATGAGTTGTGAGAGTCATTTTTAATTTATTTTTTATTGGTGCATTATAGTCATACACTGTCATGAAGTTCAAGTGATAAAGGCATTACAAGCACACAGCACTAGTTGAATCTTCGCCAGTTCCTGCCTACTTCCTCTGCCTTCCCTCCTTCTGGTGCATGAGACTGTGATTGGCATTGCTAAGTTTGGTACATCATGTCCATTGAAGTGTTTCCCTCTTTTTAAATCTTGCTCCCTCATACATAAGGGTGTCTAGACTAAGGGCTTACTGGATGATCTTCACAGTCTCTACCTTTCCATGTGTTAAGGCAGGACCAGCCATGTAATGAAAGTCAAGCCATCAGGGAACTAGCGTAAGAATGGCCTCGTAGCAATTGAAAATAACTCTGATTAAATGATAATGGAGGTGGGATTTGACCCAACTCCTCAGGCCAATTTTGCAAGATGACTTCTGCATTGCTTCAATAAAGCTTCATTCAAAGCATATGAAATTAGAAGGTGACTTTTTAGCAGTTTTTCACAACTCCTTGGTAAAAGGAGTGACCTCATCCCTTTCATGGGCTCCAGAAAGCCCCCATCAGCTGTGATACAGGGACTCCTTACCATGCTTGCGTATTCAGAGATATCACCTCGGGCATAGATGCAAACCGTCCTTTCCTTTGCCATCACCCACTTTTCTTATTACCAAACTCAGGGATGACATTTCTTGTGATCTTCTGCTTTTCTTTCCCTTGCGACTTTGTGTCCTCCTCAGGTGGTTTTGTAATAACTGATTTCAAGGATCTCAAAATGTTAACTTTCCAAACTGATTTCAGGAGGTTTTTAGCTATACCTAGAAGAACTCTGTCAGGCACTTTGAAAGCATAAAATTTGCTTTCCTATTCAGCCCCACATGTATCTTTTTCCCACAATAATTGTTTCTCATAGTCTTGTTCCACCTTTTATTGACTAATGCTTCTTTAAGCAAATATTTCCCCAAATAAAAGTAAGTGCTCCCCTCACTGTGATTTCCAATGTGGGTTTTTGTGTTATTCATTTTAGTTTATATAAATTTCCATTCTTTCACTATTTCTGTATTCCCTTATAACAGACATATAACAATA
>PVLC010016559.1:0-35224 GCA_004027655.1 Graphiurus murinus | reverse complement strand
AAAAAAAAAAAAAAAAATCTTTAATTCTTTGCAGATCACAGTGTGATACAGTAAACAGTGAAAGTCCCCACCCATGCTAGCATTCCTTCTTCAGTCACGACCCAAGGGAATCATTAGTGTGGGAGTCTACCTTTGCAGACCTTTGTCCTATGCATGCGTGAGGTACACCTGTGTGTGCGTGTTTTAATGTAGTATAATACACAAAGTATTTTACAACTAGATTGTTTCACTTTTTAATGCATCGTGGATGTCTTTCTGTGTCAGTATCTATCAGTTTTCTCCATTGTTTATGATGGCTGCCATTACATGATTGATTTTATGTGACTAATCTCTAAATGATGGACATATGGTTATTTCCAATTTTTCATTCTTACAGCCACTGCTAAGATGAATGCCCAGGAATATGTAGCTTTGGACACTTAGGCTAGTATTCCTAAAGTGGCTTTTTAAAAAATGAGATAAGCTGGGAGTGGGTGTGGTGGCACACGCTTGTAATCCTAGTACTTGGGAGGCTGAGACTGGAGGATCTGGGTTCACAGCCAGCCTCAGCTACTTAGTGAGGCTCTCCATAACTTAGTGAGACCCTGTTTCAAAGTAAAGAATAAAAAACAGGACTGGGGGTATAGCTTGGAGGTAGAATGCTCCTGGGTTCCATCGCCAGTACCAAAAAAAAAAAAAAAAGAGGTAAACTGGGTGTGTTGACATACACCTGTAATCCCAATACTTTGGAGGACGAGGCAAGATGATTGCTGGTTCAAGACCAGTCTCAGCAACCTAGCAAGACCCTGTTTAGAAATAAAAAATAAAAGGGGGTGGGGATGTAGCCTGGAGGTAGAATGCCCCTGGATTCAATTCCTAGCACCCCTCCCCCAAATGAGGTAGTATCTGGGTATGGTGGTGCATGCCTGTAATTCCCACAGTTGGGAGGCTGAAACAGGAGGACTGTAGGTTCGAAGTCAGCCTCAGCAACTTAGTGAGGCTCTCAGCAACTTACTGAGACCATTTCCAAATAAAAAGTAAAAAATAGGTCTGGGGGCATGGGGCATAGCTCAGAGGTAGAATGCCCCTGGGTTCAATCCCCAGCACCAAAAAAAAAAAAAAAAGAGGGGGGGGGGTAAGTCAAGCAGGGTAGTCTATGCCTATAATCTTGCAATTGGGGAGGTTGAGGCAGGAGAAATACAGATTTGTGACCATCCTGGGAAACTTAGGGAGGCGCTGTCTCAGAACAAAACAAAATATAAAAAGGGCTGAGTATATAGCTCAGTGGTAGAGCATCCCTGGGTTTGCTCCCTAGTACTGCAAATAAATAAATAAATAAATAAATAAATAAATAAATAAATAAATAAACAAATAAATAAATAGCAAAGCGAAATTCACATAACATATAAGTAACTATTTTAAGGCACAAATCAGTGGCAGTTAGTGCATTAACACTGCTGCGCCACCTCCACCTCTACCTGGTTTCAAACTTTTTCATAACCTCAGAACATATCCCACACCACGAAGTGATCAGTCCTGGTTTCCTCTTCTGTCTCCTGGTAACAGGTATCTACTTTCTGTCTCTGTGGATTTGTCTCTTCTGGATATTTCAAATAGATAGATAGATGGATGATAGATAGATGATAGAATATTTATTTGTGTGTGTGTGTGGTACTTAGGATTGAATCCAGGATTCTGTACTACTGAGAGTCTTGTCTTTCTCTTTTTCTTTCTTTCTTTCTTTCTTTCTTTCTTTCTTTCTTTCTTTCTTTCTTTCTTTCTTTCTTTCTTTCTCTCTTTCTCTCTTTCTCTCTTTCTCTCTTTCCTTATTTATTGCAGTACTGGGAATTAAACCCAGGGGCATTCTACCTCTGAGCTACCCCCCAGCCCTATTTTTTATTCTTCTTTTGAAACAGGGTCTCACTAAGAAGCTGAGGCTGGCCATGAACCCAGATCCTCTGGTCTCAGTCTTCCAAGTACTGGGATTACAAGTGTACAACACCATGCCCGGCTCCTTTTTATTTTTTGAGACAGGGTCTTCCTAAGTTGCCCACGCTGGCCTGGCCTGGAACTAACTTTCTTCCTTCCTTCCTTCCTTTCTCCTTTCCTCTGCTCCCCCACCCCCTCCTGTGTATTGAACCTAGGGACATTCTACCTCTGAGCTATGACACTAGCCTTTGGGCATTTTTTGACACAGGGTCTCACGAAGTTGCTATGGGTCTCACTAAGCTGCTGAGGCTCACTTTGACCCTGTGATCCTCCTGTTTCAGTGGCCTAAAACTTTCGATTCTCCTGCCTCAGCTTTTTTTGGGGGGGGGGTACTGGAAATTGAATCCAGGGGCATTCTACCTCTAAGCCTACATCCCCAATCTTTTTTTTTCTTTTTCTTTTCTGGTTTTTTTTTGAAACAGGGTTTTGCTGGGTTGCTGAGAGTCTGACTACATTCCTGAGACTGTCCTCAAACCTGTGATCCTCCTTTCTTGGCCCTCTAACCCCTGGGATTACACAGGTGCACCACCACACCCGGCCTCTGAATAGCTGGGATTATAGTCATGGGCCATCGCATTGGGCCAGACATTGCATGTAAATGGCATCATCCTATATGTGACCTTCTATGTCTGCCTTCTTCTCTGCAGCAGCATGATTTTAAGGTTCTCCCATATTGTAGCATGTATCAAGATTTCATTCCTTTTTATAGCTGAATAATATTCCATTGTATGCATAAACCACAACTTGTTTATCTATTTGTCTATTGAGGGGCTAATGTTCTTCCTCTGAGGGAGCATTCCTGAAGAGTGGGGTGTCAGGAGAACCCCCCAGGCCCATCCCAGGATGACCCTGCTCTCAGATGTTGTTTCTTTTCCTAAAAGTGTCCCTGGTTGTTTTGCCATGTTTCCTGAAAACTTCTGTCCAAGAACTTTTGCTTGCTTTGTTTTTCTCTTTTAATCAAGGATAGGATAAAAGAGCCATCGGCCCTCAAGTGCCTCATGATATGGACTTTCTCGAATTGGAGAGAATGTCAGGGAAGTAACTGGTTTGGTCAGTTTTTATTACGTGTGCGAAGAAAGAATCAGTTCACTGTACAAAGGATTCCCGCTGCTCCCTAAGACCCGGCCCTTGGGGATGGAAAAAATGGCAACAATAATAACCCCTCATACTTCAGTGTGTGTGGGCTTGGTGGCTGGGACGCAGGCGATTTCCTATAACACAATGCAATATATTTATCCAGGGTCAGCATTTCCCCTGGTAACACTGCATGGAAGCCATCCATTTCTTCTTCTTACCGCCTTCTTGTCCTCTGTGCCTACTAGGTGCCAGGAGATAAAGAAGGTGAGCCATGGCCCCTGCCCTGCCCAGCTCCAGCTCAGTGGGGCCGATGGAGAAAAAGGGAAGATCCTATCCCTGTAGGGCAGGCAGCCCAGAAGGATGGGAAAGCACCAACCCATCCAGATGACAGATGTAACCGGCAGCCCCCAACTGATCTCTAGGTGTCCCCCAAATCTGGATCCCCATTTGGCTGACATCACGCAGACAAAGCATAGAGGTGAACTTCGGGGCCTCCGGCTCCTCACATTGGGTACTCAGGAGCCAGTGTGCACCCAGGTTTTCAAAGGCCTACATTCAAATCCTCTCCCCTTACAAGCTATACCTGCGGGCCAGGGCCTCACCCTCTCGGGCTTTGCTTCCTTAGCTCCAGAAGAGAATAACGCTATCTGTGTGTTGCAAAAATGAAAGCAGGTATGTGGAAGCAAATGACACAGAGTAGAGGCTCAGTGAGTCTCAGTCCTCCTTCTCCCTGGTGCCTGCCCATTCACTCTCCCCATGACTTCTGAACTAGAGCAGCCCCGCTCCTTTCCTGAATCCGACAAAAGACTGGGGGTGCTCCCGCACATGTCTGGGAAGGCCCTGGGCTGCCTGCTGTTGTTTCTCTCCTACTTTGCAGAAAACCAGTTAACATTAGCATTTGACATCCATGTCCCAAATTTCCCTCCCTTAGCGTGGGCTCTGCTTATCTCTGTGCCAACCTCTCTTAAGGGTGGAGGTCCCCATCTCTGGCCTGTGCTCCCTGGAGCCCCTGCAGCTCCGGAGAATCCCCCAAATCTGTCCTCCCACAAATGGCTGTGGCTGCGGCCACCATTGTACTCTCTTGACAAATTGAGCTCGAAGCTGTTACGATCTCTTCTGTTAGAACTTTCTAACACTGTCATAAATCTTTTATTAACATTTGGTATTATACTAATTAAAACTGTTCTGTGTATGTATTATTAATTTCCCTAGCACTTCTTGCCGGGGTGACATTTTTAGCCAGCTAAGCAGAATGTAGCACAGTAAATAAGAAGAAACTCATTTCCAGACAATTAGCCTTGCAGAAAAATAAGTTGGTTAATGGAAGGCATGATGATTACAAATTTTACCTAAATAAACAGGGTATCTTAATGGTAACTCTTCAAGCTAAGTAAACAGATTGGGGTGGTAATGTCCTAAGCAATACTTAAATGTAACTGTTTAATAAATTGGTAAATTACTCATTTCATCTTAGAACAAAATGGTAATACTGTAGTAATAACCTAGTATATATTCCGTAAATATGAAGCATTATCACTTTAGCTCTGTAGAAATCACCACAGTGATATGTCAGCATTGATCTAAAACTGCAGCATTTTATCTCAAGTTTATTACCCATTTTTGAGAATCGCTGAGATTTTCAGAGCATAATGGCAATAAAAGAAGAATTTAAAAAGCGCTTTAATGTGCATAAGTTAATCAGAGGTATCCTCGGGGGGAAAAGGAAATTTGGTAAAACATGAATTATAAGCATCATTTAAACTTACTTTGGACACTAGAGATAATAAATGGCACCATAATTTAGAAATAGCTTTTAACATCAATGACGGTAAGTACCACTTTACTGTTCATAAGAATTGCAGAGCAATAGTGCTGAGGCCAATTTTATTAGCCATTTTTTTCTTTATAAAAGCAATCCAGCCCTTTCCACAACTGAGCAGACAGGAACAAGAGTTACGTGCTAATATGCAAAATGCATTTAAGTTTTTTGAAATAGAGAATAATAAATTGTGCCAAAAGATAGAGTCTGGAGACAAATGAATGATCATTTAAAAAGAATAAGATGCTCTCAGAGTTTACATATTTGGGGAAACTTGATAAAAAAAAAAAAAAAGCCAACAAATTGTTCATACATTTTCCCATTTGCTAGAGCATGCGAGTATGCTTTCAAATCTGGGAGATGAGGCCATAAATCCCAGCGTTTGGGAGATGCTGCAACAGGAATATATTTCTGTAAATTGTCGCCACTGACAAATCACTTTTAAACTATATACAGTGCAGGTTCAACTTTCTCCTTGGGGCACAAAAGCAACCTTCTTGTGGGAGAGCCTCAGAACTTGACCTCTGCTTCCCGAGTACAGGCAGCCAGGAAGCCCAAGCCTGGACCTCATGCTGTAGGTGGGATGGTAGCCAGGACTCTGTGGGCCACCTACTAAGCACACAGTTCTGTGCTGAGCATTTTGGGGCCTCAGGAGGAGCTTGTCTGGAATAGTAGCACAAAATCTGGTGGTTTACACGGAAGAAACAAATCTAGGCCGCCAGTCCAGAACCTGCCTTTCAGGATTTAATAACTCCAGGTTCAAAGTCTTTTGCTTTTCTACCTGGTGAATTTGAGCACACACGAAACAGCCCATCTTACTTGATCTCAAAATCTTAGATGCAGCTGAGTAGCACAGATGTCCCTTCCCTCCTCTGCTTTTGAACAGGACCTGTGTAAAAGGCCTGGGGACTTCATCAGAGCAGCTCCTTCTGGAGGTTGGAGGGACAGATGCAAGAGTGCAGTTGGGAGACAGGAGAGAAGGGGAGGGAGGAGAGGGGAGGGAATGACAAGGCCCTCAAGCCCTCTGCCCCCTGGCCCTGAGTTCTCTCTGTGATTCTCTTGCCTCCAGACACTCCGTCACTGTCTGCTCACTAAATATCAGCAATATTCCCTCTCTCAGAGAAAGCCCAGGAAATATCAAGTTTGCCTGGCCTCTTCCGCGGAGAAGTTGCATTTTGTAGGAAAATGACCTGCCCCATACCTGTATCTGCTTTGGTTGAAGACCTCAAGGCCAACTTTGGAAACAGATTGGAGAATACTGGGGTGGTAGATAAAGAATTATATTCAGACAGCTCTGAGGCCTTGGGCAAATACACTTGTAAAATGGCTCAGACTTAGTTTTCTCATTTGTAAAATTGGGGTTTCAGTCAGGTATGGTGGCACACACTTGAAATCCCAGTACTTGAGAGGCTGAGACAGGAGGATCACAGGTTCGAAGTCAGCCTCAGCAACTTAGTGAAGCTCTCAGCAATTTAGCAAGACTCTGTTTCCAAATAAAAAATAAAGTGAGTCTGGGGGGTGTAGTCCAGAGGTATAAAGCCCCTGGGTTCCATCCCCAGTACCACAAAAAAATGGGGTTTCAAAGTGGCTTTTTAAGGTGATGGTGAGGACTTAGGTCTCTCATACAGTGCTGGGCACGGAGGGTTCCTCTTTCTCGGGAGCAGGAACATCTGAATTCCAACCTATACCCTATGTGACTTCAGGAAATTATTTAACATCCCCAAACTACACATTTCTCATTTTCCAAATGGAATATTAGTATCTACTAGTTTCTGAGGCTTGTTCTGAAGGTTCAGTGTGTAAAATGCTTAGTCCACAACCTGGCACGCACTATTACTGGTGTACACATGTGTTCTCAGCCCCTGCAGTGTGCCAGGCATCAGCAGCCAAGAGAAACTGCAGCCACAGAACGTGGCACCTGGTTACTCTTAGAATAATCTGGCTTTCCAACCGTCCATCAGCAACCATTTCTGGAAGATTCTCTTCAGGGGAGCTACTGTGCAGGCTGAGGTAAATCAGAGCTCTAAACTTGGACATGACTAGGTTTGAATTCCAGCTCTACTGCTTCCTGTCTGGCCATGTACAAGTTATTCATTTCTTGAGTTTCCAGGTTTGCTTCCTTCTTTCTCTGAGGAAAACAAGAACACTATTTATGCCATGAGTATTTAACCTACTACGACTACTAGGAAATGTATCCTGATAGAATGCAGATGAGGATACTGAGGCTCGGAGAAGTAGAGTGACCTGTCCCCTCGAATAGCACAGCTGGGACATGTGTGTGTGTGTGTGTGTGTGTGTGTGTGTGTACTGGGGATTGAACCCACGGGCATTCTACCTCCAAGCTACACCTCCAGCCTCCTCTTTATTCATTTTTTATTTTGAAACATCATCTCATTAAGTTGCTGAGGGTCTTGATAAGTTGCTAAGGCTGGTCTCCAACCTGCAATTCTCCTGTCTAAGCCTCCCAAGTACTGGGATTACAGGTGTGTGCTACTACACTCAGCTGCAAAGCTGCAACTTTTAACCCTCACATCTGAAATGCCCCCTATAGTAGGTGTTTTGGTACAGGAAGCAAAACTCATGGAAATAACCCCTTCCCTTTCTAGGGCTGAAAGTCCTCAGGGTTCAGCAGGCCAGAGATAAACCTTGTCACATCACTGCCCACAGGGGTTCACAGTTTTCAGCCTGGGTTGGGCAGTGAGCAGTGAAAGTCCCCTGAATCTCTTAACAAGACCTTAAGAACCAGCACCTTCCAACCACTTCAGGAGGCTGTAAAAAGGAATAACGGGGGTGGGGCATGATGGTGGCAGCAACAATACTATATAAAAATATTTTAGCTGGGCATAGAGGTACATGCCTGTGATCTCAGTACTTGAGAGACTGAGACAGAAAGATTGCAGGTTTGAGACCAGCCTCAGCAACTTAGTGAGACTCTCAGCAATTTAAGAGACTCTTTCAAAATAAAAAGGGCTGGGTATGGTTTGGAGGTAGAATGCCCTTGAGCTCAAACTCCAATGAAAATAATAATAATAATAATAATAATAATAATAATAAAGTTTAAAAATGATCTGGGACTTTTGGGTTCACAGGATGACAATATCCAACTAGGCCAGACTTTCCTTTGCAATTACATGAAGACTTTAACTTTAATAAGAAGGAGGCTTGAGGAGCCTCAGTGGATAAAAGCCAACGAATGGTTTGGCTTCCATTAAAATCCTGCACCAGCCAGGCTGTTGTGGCACAGACTTGTAATCCCAGTATTTGGGAGGCTGAGACAGGCAGATCGAAGGTTCATGGCCAGCCTCAGCAACTTCTAGTGAGACCCGTTTCCAAATAAAAATAAAATAGGGCTGGGGGTGTAGCTCAAAGGTAGAATGCCCCTGGGTTCAATCTCCAGTAACACACACACACACACACACACACACACACACACACACACTCACACACGTCTTGTGGCCAGAGGGGCCTTGGGGATGTCCTGTTGCTCCCCGGAACCTCAGTTTCCTTAGCTGCACAAGAGAAGTTACAATAGTACCTATCTCCTAGGGTTATCGTGAGGATTCCAAGAGACTGTGCCCTCAACAAATGTATCCCCGCTCCCCCACCCCCCCTCCCCGCCCCTGCCACCCATCTGCGCATACAAAGCCTGCTCGCAGGTTTACCTCGGGAGGGCACAGGTGGCTGCAGCCCTAAGGGGCTCTGCCTCCGAGCCAGGGACTGGGCACCCACCATTCTTGCTCAGAGGGGCCCCAGCCGCACTTTCCAGCCAACAAACTTGACACTGGAGGCATTAATAAAGTTCAGCCCCGCCCAGGGCTCTCTGTCTCTGCACCTTCCTAGGGTTGGATTTCCTTTCTGTTTGCCCCCCCCCCCTTCCTTAGTCTCACTAGTCCTGGGAACAAAAGTGGCACAGCTGTGGAGGCCCAAATGGCAGATGCGGCCGCTGCTGTTTAGCATTCAGGGTACTCCCCAGTGCCTGCTGTGCCCAACATTACCCTCTCCAGCCCTGGGGAGCCCTGCTTGCTGGGACCCACCAAGGTTACCTTCCCGGCTGGCTTGGGGGAGGGAAGGTCTGTTCAGCAGCAGCAGCCTGGGGCAGGGGTAAGGCGTGGCTCTTTCCCGAATGTGGGCGGAAGGGGTACACCGTGGGACGTCCGGGATGGGGTGAATCCACCAATCACTAGGGCGTGGTGGCAAAGCCAGTAGGTTGCAGGTAGCCGGCTAGGGCCAGCGCTAGCCCCAAGAGGTCTACGGGCTTTTAAAGGCAATCTGAGGCTTTCACTTCACTTGAGGAGTTGGCTTCTCAAAACCAGGGGACTCTGGAACTGCTCAGTCTCTCTAATGAACCTGAGGCTGGTGGAGTTCGTTCAGGCTGTGATCTGTGGATAGGGACACAGCTTGGCGAAGGCCCACACACAGCCGGCCCATCTTCTCGGCTCCTCAACTTCCTTTGTGTAGAATGGGAACACAGACTGTTCTGGGGATTCAATGGGATGGCAGAAGGTGGGGGCGGGCGGGGGGACAGATCAAATAATCTGTTTAAATGTCCCCTCCCTTATTCCATCTCCTCTCTACACCAACTGGGAGCAAACCAACCAAAGGGGTTTAATAACTAACTCATTAGTTGGCAGCCAGTCTGACATGAGAACATTTGTTTCAACTGCAGCGAAGGGCAGATACAGCCACTGACATCATGGGGGTGATACCAGGGTACCCACTGAGGCTGGTGAAGCCAGGCCTTAGTGAAGGAGAACTGGTTCACCTGCAGGACGCTTCTCCACGCCTGCTCTGTCCTCGCCTATAGGAGGGCAGCTCTGATCAAACGCCTATGTCACTTAGTTACATTTCGATCTGCAAACATATTTTTAATGCTTTTATTTTATGATAAATTCATAACCGGCTATACCCTAAGCCATGTTTAAATTTTTTTTTTTTTAACTTTCTCTGGAAATCTTTAAACACTATTTCTACAGTTTCGGAAACGGAACCACAGAGTAGAAGTTCCTCACTCAGGGCCACACAGAAAGGGAACAGTAGGACTGAGCGGAGGAGCCTGCCACCAGGGAGGAACTGGTCGCTGTGGCAATTCCGGGAGGATTTTGAGAGCGTCTGAACCAAGAAAGTGGGCGCCTGGGGCTGGGCGTTTGGGAGCGCAGATGCTCCTAACAGAGCTGGTGCTTGGAAATCGGGCTGGGGAGTTCGTGTTGGGAACCCCGCCGCTCACTTCAGAATGCAGAGGACTGTACCACTGCCTGCGCATCTCCAGCCTCGGTCCACGTGGGTTAGGATTTTACGAAGGTTCCCAGAAAACTTAGTCCCTACCTGGCGGTCTCTGCGGCCCCTAACCCAGAGCGGCAGGCCCGGCCGCCTCGGAGCAACCTGCGCCGAATTCCGTAGCCTGGACCATGGCCGCCAAATCGGCTCGGCTGGCGGCACACCCGGCACAGTTGCGTCCGAGGACCACAGGTTCGGGAGGAGAGCCTTGGTCCCAGCTGCGCGCCACCCTTCCTGATGCTGCCCGGGCGGCAGACAGGCAGACGAGGATTGCCCCTCCCGGGGAGCTGCGGGACACAGGGTCTCTGTTGAGCTCGTGGCGGCGCGGCTACCACTTCTGCACCCGTGGCCGCCGTGGGCTAGGGCGGCGAGCCAAGGCGGCAAGCGATACAGGGCGCCCTTGGAACGCGGGGACCGAGTTCACCGTCGACGCCGGAGCGGGCAGGCCCCTAGCCCCCTCTGAGACTTGGGGACCAATGTCAGGGTGGCAGGAGGAGCCCTCGAGGCCGCCTTCCCATCAGTATACTAAGCCCCATCTTCTCCCGCAACATACATGCACACGGGTACGCACACACACACCAACACACACCACTGCAAGAGCGCTTGTGTTGGGGGCAAGAACAAGAACTTCGCCCGCCGCGGCTGCGCGACCCCAAACGAATCTGGGAACCTCTCTGAGCCCCAGTGTTTCTGTCTGCAAATCGGGGAGGGGCTTCGAGTCCTGGTAATTCCCGTACTGAATGCAAAGTTCCTGGGTCCTGCCAGCGCAGTACCAAGAGCCGCTGAAGAGGAACCGTTTCCACTGGGCAGAAGCCGGCGGCTGGCCCTAGAGTTTTCTGCGCCCATTCTGGAAGGCTTAGATTCGGCCGGGCCCTCTCATTCCCAGACTCCACCAACTTCGGAGCCTCCCAGGGCCAGCTGAGCGCAGCCTTAACTCCCCGCCCCGGGCAGGAAGCCTCTCCCCTCCTCTCGGACGCCTTTGGTCCAGGTCTTCCCGAACCCGACGCGACGCGCGACCTGTCGGATCTGGAGGCGAAGCTGCCTCTGGTCTCTTTGCCCCGCATCTGTAAAATGGGAGCGACCGTGGAGATGCTGGAACTAAGGCCGGGTAAGGCCGCTAGAAGGGCGGAGCGGCAGCGTCTCCAGCTTGCCTGGACGCCCGCTGCTTCTGGGTCTCAATCCCCCGGGGCGGTAGTCCTGGGCGCCCACACACCGCCCACCTCCGGAGCCCCGCGGGACCTGGGCTGGGACAGGATGGCTGAGGAGGTGCGCCTGCCTGCAGGGCCTCCCCGCGCTCCGCATAACCTTTCCCGTAAGGTCAGCTTCCAGAGAGCCTGCGGGATCTGGATCTTCAAGCACCTTCCCGGAGCCGGGACGGGAAGCAGTGTCTCTTAAGGGGGTGCACCTGGACTTTGGCCCCGCGCGGCTGAAACAGAAAGGACATTCTAGAGTCCCTGCACGTCGGGAGGAGGGGGCAAGGCGCTACACACCCCAGCGCGCGTGGCAATCGCTCTACCCGCTGGGGGCGCCCACGCTACTCTGGGTGAGAGTGGGCGACACAAGGTCCCGACCCGGTCGCACAGGAGTGGGCCCAGCCTCCTAATTCGAAGAGACCCCTAGTCCATCTCTGGCTCGGGGCAAAGTGCTCAGAGACGGCGGGCGCTGGGTGAAGGAAAGCCGAGCGTCCCGGAGGGCCGCAGGGAGCAGAGTTCCACCCCTCGCCAGCCTGGATGCCCTCTGCAGGCCTCTCAGCCAGAGACCTTTTGTGCAAAGCAAGGCGCCTGAATGAAAGAAAAAGACTACGGGTGTGTCTCCCTTAAGAAGCCTAAGAATCGAAAGGACTGTCCTGGCAAAACGCACAAATACTTCAGGGAAAAAAAAAAAAAAGACAGGAATTATGGAGCAGCAAAATAAAACGGGAGGGGAATTGGGAATACATGCCAGGCCCTGAAAAAGGGCCTGCTCGGCCAGCAAACGGCTCCTGTCGTCCCCAATCAAAGGGCCAACTTTTCCCATCGGGCTTTTTAGCAGAGAAAATAGAAGCATTTCAGGAAACACCCACGGAAGAGACCCGAAGCTCGGGGTCGCCCTGGCCCCTTCTGAGGTGTCCCACTCCCAGAGGCTGTGGGTCTTGGAGGCGGCGGGGAGGGCAGGAGCGCTGGGAGCTCGGGCGGTGTTTCTCAGACGCCCGCCCCTTGCTGCAGCCTTGCAAGTGCACACAATTCTGCAGCCCGCATGTAACGAAGACCCCAAGTACCGGAGCCGCCGGGTGGCGCACGCCTCCAGGGAGGCGGTGGGGTGAAGGGCCGGGGCTGCTCTGGGGCCCCCGGGACACTATCCAGAAAGTGTCTGGCCTTGGGGAGCTACAGGCCTGGGGGAGGGAGGGCGGAAGGAAAGGAAGGAAAAAGAGACAAAGGCAGAAAGAAAAGCAAAGAGATTATGGGAGACACGGAAGAAACAAAACAAAACAAAACAAAAAACAAAAAGAGGACGGAAAGAAGAGAGAATGAGGAGTCAAAAACGGGAAGAGTCGAAGCGGAGGAGAGGATATGACAAAGAAACCGGCGCGGAGAAGTTAAAAACAATAGAGAACGAAGTACCTGGAGAAACAGAACTATCGAGAAGAGAAAAAAGACATATGAAGCTGGTAAGACGCGAAGAAAATATAGTATTGTAGAGAAAGAAAGAAGACGGAAGGCAAGAAATGTTTTTAAGGCATCGAAAGAACAAGGAAAGGGGGGGAAAAAACGAGGAGCAAGAGAAAATTTTTGCGGACGCTTTGGGTCACGTTTGTTTGTGGTAGTTAGAAGGGGTGCCACCTGCTCCGTATCTAGAAATCCCGAAACTTCCTACTCTCCAGCTGGAGAACACCGGAGAGCACGCGGCCACCGCGCGCGCAGGTTTGGGGTTCTGGGGGTTCCGGGCACCCCGCCCCCTCCTGTCCAGATGCCACCGAGGCCGCGGTGACGTCGCATGACGTCACGCCCCACCTGCGGCCTCACGCGTACCCGAAAACTAGCGCAGACGTGGGGGTTGTGCGCCGCCCCGGCTCCCCAGGCGCTGGGACGCGCAAGGTGTGCGCGGCCCTGAGCGCACCGCGCGCCCGGCTCCGCCAGCGCCAGGTCCGCAGGTCTGGCCCGGGGCCTGCCTCCTGGCTCGAGGCCCTGCGGGATGCGTGGTCTGAGAGTGCCCCGCGTCGCTCCTCGAGTTCCAGAAGTTCGACGCTACCCCACGTCCCACCTACCGAGTGAACTTGACCTGCCGACCGGTCCGGAGACGGCTCAGGCCGGCCCTTTTCCTCCCCGCCTCTCCCCGGCGCTGGTCTTGGGCCTTCGGGCCTCGAGCGCCTTCCCCACCTCCGTGCCCACCCCGCGGGCCCCGGGGCCGGGGCGGCCGGCAGCGACTGACCTGCACCGCGCGTCCTCGGAGGGCCCCGGGCCGGGGCTGGAGCTGAGGCGAACAGCGCAGGACCTTGGAGAAGCGGGCTCGGCTTCCACCGCGCAAGGCTGGGGGCCGCCGAGTGTTATTGGAACGAAAATGAAATAAAAGCGGCGTTACGTGAAATAGCTAACTTTTTTTTTATTAAATAAAACGACTTAAATAAAAGGAACGGAAAAAGGAGAGGAGTGAACCCAGCCTAAATGCAGGGTGCCTCCGGCCGCTGGCGCTTCCCCCAACCGCCGGGTCGGCTGCCCCTCCTCCAGCGGTCCCCGCAGGGGAGGCAGGTGGCCGGTTTCTAAAGAAAAAAGCCAAAACTTTTTATTATTTACACGTTTGGGCAAAAGTACAAAGTATAATACAGGCGCCCAGCCCGGGGGGTGCAGGCGGGGGGCGGAGAAACGTAAGGCGCTTTCTTTGTCAGGCCCGGGCCTGGGGCGGGATGTGGCGCGGGGCGGGGGCTCGGATTGTGCGGCCGCGCGGAGCCCGGCGCTGCCCCTCGGCGGCCGGCCTGCGTGGGGCCGCGCCCTGGGGCCTACTGGAGCTGGGCGGCCCCTTCCCCTCTCGGCCCCGGTTCCCCCCCCAGCCGGGCTGAGGGTCCGGGGCGCCCCGCCAGGTGGGGGCGGCGATCCGTGGCGACCGTGAGCGCCGGTGGCTCACACCAGCGAAGTGACGGCGGGGACCTTGGAACTATCCTCCTCCCAGGGCTGCAGATTCTGCAGAGCGAAGAGCGACGAGTTGTGCAGACAGAGCGGGTCGGGCTGGATGGAGTCGTTGAGGCTCTTTTGGAACGCGTCGTGTTGCAGCTGCAGCATGAGCCGGCTCGCCTGCTGCCGCTCCGCCTCCCGCTCCTCCGCCGTCTGCCGCCTGCACCGGGGGAGGGAGAGGGCCGCACTGTCAGGCGCCGGGCACTGCGGGGCCACAGCCCTCCCGGGAGCAGAGGCCAACCCCGAGCTGGAGGCTTAGAGCCCGTCAGCCTCCGGGAGCGCTTTACAAAGCCCGAGGCCCGCGGGTAGGGAGGCTGGGCTGGGGCGGTTTGTTTTTGCTGTGCACCGCGGGTGAGCCCGGAGGGAACTCTGCCCGCCCGCCGCCCACCTGCACGCTCGGGTATGGTGGCCTCGGCAACAATAAAGATCGTTTCTTTTTCGGGATAACAAGGGCAGGGCGTGTGTGTAACGAACTTGGCCCTGCGGGCAGCAGGACACTGGGGTCTGCGGGTGGACGAGCTGGCTGTGCACCCGCGCAGGGTCATTTTGATCCAATTCTCCCGAGGCCCTGTCGGGAAAGCCTCTCCAGGACGCAGTCGCTTCGCTGTTTACCGGGTGGATCGAAATAGTTACCGGATGGGAACAGGGCTGGAGTGGGGACCGCCAGCCCTCGCCTTTGGTAGGAAATCCGAGATGGTGGGCTGGAATCGGTAACCGAGGAGAGTGGGGGGAGGCGTGTGTGTGTGTGTGTGTGTGTGTGTGTGTGTGTGTGTGTGTGTGAAGAACTTAAGCGAGCGCTAGCTGGAACAAAACACAGGGAGTCCAGGGATTCAACAAGAGATGAGGATGGAGATGGAAGAGAAGCCCAGGCACGGGAGAGATGGATAAAGAAGCACAGGCTGGCAAAAATAAAGGAGATAAAACCTGGGGAGCGAAGGGGGGCGGAGCGTGCAGGCTGCGGGGAGCAGGTAGGGTGCCGCACAGGCAGGGGAGAGGGCTAGGCTGTGGCGTGGGGCGGGGCAGGTGAAGGGCAGGTGCAAGGTAGGCCGGGCCGGTCCTCTCTCACCGCCACTTGGTCCTCCGGTTTTGGAACCAGGTCTTGACCTGCGCGTCCGTCATTTTGAGGGACTTGGCGAGCGCCGCCCTCTCGGCCGAGGCCAGGTACTTCTGGCGGTGGAAGCGCTTTTCCAGCTCGCAGATCTGCACCCGGGAAAAGGACGTGCGCGGTTTCTTGCGCTTGGGCGGTGTCCGGTTCTGGTACGGGTGGCCGATGCGCCGGGTCACGGTGAAGGGCGTGAGCGCGGCCGCCGCTGCGGAGACACAGAGGCCCCCTAAAGCCCAGCCCGGCTCGGTCACCGTTCGGGCCTCGTGTGGACCCCGTGGAGCCGCGTGGGACGCAGAGCGCTCGGCAGTTTCGCTGGTCCCGCGCGTCCCCAAACCTGTCGGGAGACGCCCCCTCCCCCTTCCGCCTTTCCCCGGACGCCGGTTTATTTTTTCCGCGACTCTCCGACTCCCCTCCCCTCCACGGCTGCCTGGAGCCCTGGATGCTGAGGCCTCCGCCGCGCTCGGGCCTCTGAGATGGTATCCGGGAGTGGAGCGCCTAGGGCGCGGTGCCCCACGCCCCGGGAGGGCCGAGGCCTGGCGCCTGCTCACCCGCTCTGCTCACCTGTGAAGCGGTCTTTCACAAAGCGGCGGCTGCTCTCCATCCAGGGGAAATTGAGGCCGCCCAGGCTGGAGACCGTGGGCACGGAGGGCATGGCGGGCAGCGCGCTTGGCAGAGGCGGCGGCACGGCCCCGGGCAGCGGCCTGTGCGCTGGCACCCGGATCACGCCGGCAGGCGCTAGGCTCAGGTTGACACTGTAAGATCCCGCGTCCTCGAAGGGCGCGCCGAGGCCGGCGAAGGAGGCGGGCAGAGACGGGTATGTGGCGCCCGGACGGCCCCCGGGGGGCCCTCCCAGGTAGCTGGCGCCGTCGGGGCCCCGCGGGGCGGGTGCACTGTCCTGGTCCGGGCTGTTGAGGATCTGGTCGATGCCGAAACTGATGGGCTCGTGCGGGTGTGGGGTCTGCGCGCTGGCGGGCGCCTCCATCCTGGGCGGGCGGAAGGGCTGGGCTGGGCTGGGCGGGGAGGCGGCTGGGTCCCCGTTACCGCGCGGCCATGGAGCGCCCGGCGCCTCTCCTCGCACTGAAACTTTGCCAAGAGTGCGCGGGCCCGACAGGCTCTGTGTCATCTTTCTTGAACCGAACCTGGAGTTTCCGCTGCTAATTCCTCTCCTGCCACAGCCATTGGCTGCGATCAACAAGCCTCTCTCCTCTCATTGGCTCCCGGCTTTCAATAAAGGCCTAATTCATGGAAATAGGAGCTTAGGGACTGTTCCAAGGTGACATCATTTTAACAAACGAACAATAGGTCAAATTTATTAGCCGGGATAATGGGCGGCGGATATTAGCGCCCGAACCGCAGCCTCCCAAACCCGAAATCTAACGAAGCTGCAATTAGCAGACGCTCCCCGCTCCTCCCGGCCGGGCCGAGGCTGGGCCGCCGCGTGCCGAGCGTAGGGCGCTCTGCTTGTGAATTTTTTTTTTTTTTTTTTTTGGCTAAAGGGGTTTTCGTTTTTTTCCAAAAAAAAAAAATTTTTTTTTCCATCCGAGCATAAAACAAACCAAATGAATCTTTTCAATTACAATGGAATTGCAACCCCGGAGCGACCCAGTGGAATCTGCGGAAGTCTTTTGGACACTCGACCTCCTCCGGAGCAACGAAAGAGGCGCACCCCGGGGCGTGAGCTCCGCGCTCCCTGCGCGCGGGGTGAGGGGAGCACTATAGCGTTCTCCGCGTGATCGAGGACACCGACCCGCGTGGGGAGAATTCGTCCCCACCGAGACTTCAGCCGCGGCGTCCGGGCCACTTTGGACCAGGCGTGACTCGCAGGTGCCCACGCGTGCGGGGCCCCGCTGGGCTAGGGACCGAGATCAAGCAGTGGGGAGCGGGGATCCCGCCCTTCGCAATTCGTTGCGGGATAGATGGGGCTGTGGTCGCCAGTGGGGACCCGTCCGAGGCTCGGCAGGTCTAGGGACCTCGGGTTCCCCGGTGGCAAAGGCAGGGGGCGACTTATTTAGAACGAATAGAGGGATTTCTTTATGAAATTAGAGCAGTGAGCTCCTCCAGTCCAGCCTAGGCGCTGGGACTATATTCCTGCTGGCGCCCCCGGGGACTGACACCCGGGCCCAGGGGCACCGTGCACAGGATCGCACACACAGCGGTCACCTTCCATCCAGCCGTGGGGAGGCGTATGCCAGGAACCATTTCCTCCTGGCAGTTTCTAAAACCGTTATCTACAAACTCTGAGGGCTGCCTTTCTGGCCGGGCCTCTTCCTTGCGCTCCAGGTCTGAGGGCATTGGTGAGCTCAGATGTGCTGGCGGCCAGAGTGTGTTCAGATTTGGGCTGGTCACTTCCTAGCTGAGTAACCTTGAGCAAGTGCCTGTCTTTTTAGGCTTTGGTTTTCCGTCTGTAAACTGGGAAACAATGCATGCAGTTGGGAGATGTTCCTGGTGTGGAGACAGTACAAAGCTGGGGTCTGGCACAAGGTAGGCACTGGCAATTGCCACTCCCCCCCCATCCATCCGCCCCCCTGGGTGATGGTGGATGTATTGTTAGGATCCTTGTTTATTTTGTTTGTAGTTTTATGTTACTTGCAGAGGCTCAGTATCTTAGAGAGAAAGGTGTATTTGTCCACTGGTGGGGTCAGTTTCAGAGGACTGGGGCAGACAACAAGCTGTCGATTAGGGATTCTTCCTCTCTGCTCCCAACAATCCAGAGCCTCAGAGTCTGCAGAGCCCCCAGGCCTGGGACTGAAGTTAGGGCGCTTGCCCGCTGTGTGACCTTGGGCAAGTTGCTGGCTCTTGCAGATCCTGTGTTGGGTGGGGACTTTGAGGCCTGGGAGCGGCAAGGACTGGGGCAAGCTGGCGGGCTGGGGGCTGGGCAAGGCTCCCTCACTCCCTTCCTGGGACAGGCATCCTCAGATGGGCTCCCACACCATTGTTCTGGTTCTGGGGGCCTCTGGCTTCTAATTCAGGCACCGCTACTGGCCATGTGGGGCTGTTGGATCCCTCACCACCTCTTCTGGAGCCTCATTTTCCTTATTTGTAAAACAGAAAGGGCAATAGCCACCCCCAGGGTGGCCCTGAGAACTAAATGAGAGAACATCTGTGGGAGGGGCTCTAGGAAACTCTGCCCGTTATATAATGATACCTTTAACGACAGGTAAAACTCCTGTTCTTGAGAACTCAAGTGTGTGCCAGGCAGGGTGCTGGGCCCTGTTCTTAGCTATCACCCTAGGAGGAAAGGCAGTTACTGGCTGAGGCTCAGAGTTCAGGTGAGCCCCACTTGGGGGCCCGCATGGCCACCTCCGCAGCTCCACGTCCTCCTAGCTTCGGGAGCCCCCAGATTTCAAGCCTGTCTCGCTACCCCCGGGCACTGGGCACTGTGAACACAGGCTAATGAGCACACGCCACAGAGGTGTGTGGCACAGAATGAAGGAGAAGGTGTGGGTGAAGTGGCCGCCGGTGCTCCCAGAGTATGCGATGAAGAACCTAAATCCCATGTCGGTTTACCAGAATTTTGCATACTTTCCATGCCTCACTTTCCTCGTTAGTACCAAGCTCTTGGGAGTGAGTGTGTGTGGGTAAAAGCCGGAAGCACAGGGCTTGTGTGGGTTAGGGCTGCCCCAGCTTCCTGAGACCACTGGTTCTTCAGCCATCTGACCATAGGAGCTGTGGGCCACTGGTCACAGCCCCCCTCAGTCCCACTCCACACAGAAGCAACTGCTGGGCTGCTCAGGCAGGGGAGTAGGTTGAAGAAGGCAGGAGTTGAGGCCAGTGGTCCTCAAAGTGTGTTCCCAGGTGAGCAGCAGCAACGGCATCACCCAGGAATTTGTTAGAAATGCACATTCTATACTTGGATGCTAGCCCAGACCCACTGCATCAGAAACTCTGGGGTAGGGCTCAGCAGTCTGTGTTTAACAAGCCCTCCAGGTGATTCTGACACCCGCTCCAGTTTGGAAACCAGTGCCCAGAATATTGTCCACCTCATCCAAGTTTTCAAATTTATTGTTATAACATCATGGGAAGAGTCTCTCATCATTTGAAACTTTCACATGAACCTCCACTAATGCCCCCTCCTGTTCCTCCACAGTTTCATCATCTGTGCCTTGTCTTGATCACCTTGCCAATGCTGTACCTATTTGATTGGTCTTAAATAATGTCCTTGATTTTATTATCTTTTGTGTGTCATGTCTTTCATGATTTTTTTTCAAATTAATTTCTTTTCTCTCTGTGGAGGTGAAAATTTGTTTTGTCATTTCTTTCTTTTTCAAATAAATGCATTCAAAGCCATACATTTCCTCTGGAACACCGACTTGGCCAAATGTGTTTTGATAGGTAATGGGTGTTCCTGAGATTCTAATTTTTTGCTGTCCGTTTGTATCTGCTATAAATTGAACAATGATAGAGACACACTTTGAGAGAGAGAGAGAGAGAGAGAGAGAGAGAGAGAGAGAGAGAGATTAGAAAATGCCAATTCTTAGAACTAGGGAACTGCAGCCAGGACTGCTGGGGATGAAGAGACTTCCAAGCTGCAGCACATCTCTGCTAGTCCCCATGGAGAAGCTGGGAGAACAGGGAGAGCTGGTGGAGGAGAGGGTGGGGCTTCAGGGAGGAGAGGCAGGATGGTCCAGGAGCCCAGATGCAGAGGCCCAGATTTCTCCAGGTTTGCTCTGCCATTGACTTCCCTGTGTGAATTGGGATTCAATTTCCCTGTCTGTAAAAAGGGGTAGAGACTGAATTAGGGCTCTTAATTGTATTTGGGTCATCTACTCTATTTGAAAGATTGATGAAAATGTTGTAGTATACTTCTGTAGAAAAACACCAGAATAGCCGGGCGTGGTGGCACACGCTTGTAATCCCAGCATTCGGGAGGCTGAGACCAGAGGATCCGGGTTCGAGGCCAGCCTCAGCTACCTAGTGAGGCATTCCACAACTTAGTGAGACCCAGTTTCAGAATAAAAAATAGGGCTGGGGGTATAGCTTGGAGGTAGAACGCCCCCTGAGTTCAATCCCTAGTATCGCAAAGAAAAAGAAAAAAAAAAAAGAAAAACACCAATATATACTTTTTTTTTTTTTTCAGTACTAGAGATTGAACCCAGGGGCATTCTACTTCTGAGCTACAACCCCAGTCCTATTTTATTTTATTTTTTTATTTTGAAACAGGGTCTCAGTAAGTTGCAGAGGGCCTCACTGAGTAGCAAAGGCTGGTTGCGAACCTGTGATCCTCTTGTCTCAGCCTCCCAAGTACTGGGATTACAAGCATGCGCCACTACACCTGGCCCAGAATATACTTTTCTTTTTTTTTTTTGTACTGGGGATTGAACCCAGAGGCATTCTATCTTCAAGCTAAACCCCTAGTCCTTTATTTATTTATTATTTTGAAACATGGTCATGCTAAGTTGCTGAGGGTCTCCCTAAGTTGCTGAGTCTGACCTTGAACCTGTGATCCTCCTGTCTCAGCTTCCCAAGTACTGGAATTTTTTTTTCCAGTACTGGGGATTGAACTCAGGGGCATTCTACCTCCGAGCTACACCCCTAGCCCTATTTTTTATTCTTTTTTTTTTTTTTTTGCGGTACTGGGGATTGAACTCGGGGGCATTCTGCCTTCGAGCTATACCCCCAGCCCTATTTTTTATTCTTTATTTTGAAACCGGGTCTCACTAAGTTGCAGAGTGCCTCACTAGGTAGCTGAGGCTGGCCGAGAACCCGGATCCTCCGGTCTCAGCTTCCCAAATGCTGGGATTACAAGCGTGTGCCACCACGCCCGGCTCTATTTTTTATTCTTTATTTTGAAACAGGGCCTCACTAGGTAGCTGAGGCTGGCTGTGAACTGGGATCCTCCGGTTTCAGCCCCCCAAATGCTGGGATTACAAGCGTGCGCCACCACACCCGGCTCCAAGTACTGAGATTACAGGCGTGTGCCACCACACCTGGTCATCTAGCACATACTTTGCACCATGTCTCTGGTTGCTGACCTGCTATATGGTTCTCAGTTCAAACACCCTAGGAGACCTGAGGGGTTCTTCCCATTCTCATGATGAAAGGCTCTAAAAACATCTACCTAGATTCATTTACTCACTCAACAAAGTGAATAAATGAATAAATTAATTCAAAGTGAATGAATGGGTGTTTATTGAGTACCTACTCAAATGTCCTGGACCATGCCCAGTGTTGGGGCTCAGTTTCCCCAGCTTACAATAAGAGAAATACAGTTGGAGCCTTTCATCACAGCCTACCCTAGTGGGGACAACTTGGGGAAGCACCTTTCTAGGTCCGGAAGGTATTGCCAGTCAGAGGAAGGAAAAGGCCACCAGGTCCTGGGTGCTGCTTGGGGCTTCGACCACAGGTCCTGAGGTTTCCAGGACAGTTGTCTTAGGGAGGTCAAGCCTCCTGCCCAGTAGCACAATGGGAGGGGTGAAACTGGGATTCAAACCTTGAACTCTCTGTACTACAGAGCCCATTTTCTCCTTCACTCCATATCCCCAGTTCCACTCAGGAGTAGGTAGTAAAGATCCTAAGTCACATGGCCAAGTGGGAAGGGCCTGGGCTAAGAGCCCAGGAGTGGGTGGAGGGAGGGCTGGCCACGGTAGAACTCACTTTGGTCCCTCTACTGGCTGGGAGTTCTTTAGGTAGAACAATGTTGGTGACATTCAATTCCATGTCTTGGGGCAGGGTCCAGGGCCCGGCCCACTGGAGGATCAGCAGCAGCAGTTTGTGGTATTATCCCGGGCATGGTGGTGCACACCTGAAATCCCAGTACTTGAGAAACTGAGACAGGAGGATCATAGGTTCACCACTAGCTTCAGCAACTTAGTGAGGCCTTCTGAAACTTAGACTATTTCAAAATAAAAGAATAAAATAGGGCTGGGGTTGTAGCTCAGAGGTAGAATGTCCCTGGGTTCAGTCCCCAGTACCTGTCACCTCACCACACACAAAGAGTTTACAGTATTAAACTGAATAGCACACAGCCAGGACAGAAGAGGGGATAGGGGAAAAGGGGTCAGATTTTGGTCCAGGAATTTGCATGTATTCAATTCAGCCTTCACCTACCCCACTCTTCCCAAGGCTGGTGCCTTCATATCTTTTAAGACCCAGTCCAGCTATTACCTTCACCCGCCCTCCCTGGGATCATTCTCCATCCCTGTTTATTTCCATCATTGTATGGCTGCTGTTAGAACTGATCTTGTTTATTCTGCTCAGTATGTCTAGGAGGGCAGACCTGATGGTCTCATTCTGATTTATCTGTGGCAGGTGAATGAATGAGTAAACGAGTGATTTCCAGGATCCTTGAGCTGGCAGACCCAGGCCCTGGCCTTGAGTGGGCTGAGCCTGGCAGGGAGGCTGGCAGCAGCAGGAAGCCACAGGGCTGGAGTGGGCGAGACTCCCTTCACCATGGGGCTGGGGCTGGAGGAGGACTGGAGGGGCATCTGGGCCGGATGGGGCAGTGTATGCTGGATGGCAGGGACTGGGCCGTCACTGTGGGCTGGCATACAGTGGCCTTCTTGGGACCTCCGCCCTGATCTCGTACCTAGTTCCCTCCGCACCCGCTGGCCATTTCCCCCCATTTTGTGCTCTACACCTTTCCTCTCTTCTTGACAGATTTCTCCACTAAATTCGACTTCGTTTCAACACTTTTGTTGGGCAAATTACATTAAGATGGATGTTGCAGGTACCCTTTATGGTTTATTTATTGTAAGACTGTTTGTATCTCACGCTTATAAATAACTTATGTTATAGCTTTTGTTTGTGGAAATGTAACTTACATATTTTATTACGCTTTCTGTAAACCTCAAAAAGAATCTTGTCAAGGAAGCGCTCTTATCAGCAATCCAAACTATGGGATGTAAAAACCGACACTAACATTATTTTTTAATATGCCAAGGAGGCAGGTTACTCTTGCTGTAGTTGGAAAGGTTTGCTGTCATCGTAAACTTGCACCTCAATAAAACATTAAAAAGTCTCAAGAACGATTTTATGAAGTTCTGGGAGGAGGATGAATCGGTGGCAGAACCGACAGACACAACACAAAGGGCCCAGGCACTGGACTGGCCTTTCTCTGGGGGTGCTGGGTTCCATCCCTAAAGGGTTCCATGTGTACCTCTCCCATTCACTGTCCTGCAAGCCCAGTCTCAGAGGACCTAGTTTAAGGGATTAGATTGGGAAAGAAACATGAGTTTTGGGGTCAGATGGACTTGACTTTGAATCCTGGCTTTCTAGACTTTCTAGTTATGTAGTTTGGGGTCAGTGTTTTAGTTTCATTTTTTCCTCTTTAAAATGGAGATAATAATACTTGACATTCTTAATGGGGAGTATTAAATGATAGCAACATTTTGAAAGAGGCCCCCCGTTACCATGATTCAAGGTGTGACTAGGTAGTCAGGGCCAGTGGGAGTCCAGAGGGCTTTTCTGGACCTGTCAAATCATTACTTATCATGCATGGACCCTATGCTCCTGGTTCCTATCCCAGAGAAGGCTGATTGGATAGCACAGACATACAGAAACATCTAGAACATAGTTGGGATATAGCTTTCTCAGGTTCTGTTTCTAAAGTCAGTATGGAAGGCAAAAATTGAATCAAGTCAATACACCTTAACACTGCTTCTTCTGGACCACTGGCTGAACCCACTGGCCTGACTTAGAGACCCATGTCGATGAACTATACATGTCTGTGCACTAAGTCAGAGGGTGTGTGCGCAAACTAGGCCTGCATCCTTACTCCAGGCACGTTTGGTAAGTGGTAGGTCTTGGGAACTGTGGGCACTACTTATTTTTCCTGTTGCTGAAACTGAGTGAGCTGGATACATCTGTGACCTGAGCAGACCTGGTGTGGTTGTGCTGGTTGTATGCCGTGTGACCTCCACAGGTTTGGCTGTATCCTTCCATGCTAGTTTTTTTTTTTTTTTTTTTTTTTGCGGTACTGGGGACTGAACTCAGGGGCATTCTACCTCCGAGCTATACCCCCAGCCCTATTTTAATTCTTTATTTTGAAACCGGGTCTCTCTAGGTTGCGGAGTGCCTCACTAGGTAGCTGAAGCTGGCTGCGAACCCGGATCCTCCGGACTCAGCCTCCCGAATGCTGGGATTACAAGCGTGCGCCACCATGCCCGGCTGCATGCTAGTTTTAATCTTGGGATGGTAAGTTCCTAGAGACTACTCCCACAGGTCTGCAGGTTCGTTGGTTGTGGGATGAATGTGCCGTATAACGTGATCCTGATACACCCCGCTTCTCCACTGCCTTTTTACCCCTTAGGAAAGGATCAGAATAGAATTGAAGTCTCTAAGGAAAATCAAGATTCCTTTCCCAGTTTCAAGGGAGAAACTTGTAGCCCAAACTCAACCTGTCTGGCAAAGGCAGGTGAGAATTGTGGCAGACAGTTGTGAACTTGGCTGTCAATGACCCCCACCCCAACACTCTTTGTGTAACCCTCCCCTTGAGCGTGGGCTGGACCTGTGATTTCCTTCTAATGAACAGAATACAGCAAAAGTGATGCCCCTTATGAGACTAGGTTTTAAAAGACCGTGACTTCCAGATTGCTGTGCTCTCTCCAGTGCTTCTTGATGAAACAAGACGCCATGCTGTGAGTTGTCCTTGAAGATGCCTATTTGGCAACCATGTGAAGTAGCAGCCTGTGAGAGCCCGGCTGCTGCTAACAAGCCAGTGAGCTGGGCACAGTCCTTCCCCACTGGGGCTTGTGTGAGCCAGCTCCTGGGATATCCTGAACCAGGGGATACAGGCACAGATCGTGATGAGATAGTGTTATTTTAAGCCAATAAATTTGGGATAATTAGTTATGTAACAATAGAGTTCTGAAAAACTAAAAATGGACCTAAACATATATACTGATACTAGGGATTGAACCCGGGGGTGGAGGGAGGGAGGATTTCTACCTTTGAACTACTCCTCTAGCCCTATTTTTTATTTTGAAAGAGTTGCTGAAGCTGGCCTTGAACCTGTGATCCTCCTGTCTTAGCCTCCTAAATTCTGGGATTACAGGCACGTGCCAGCATGAACCTAAATAAAAACTGGTTTCAGTTTACTATTAGAATAGGCCAAGAATTCTCTTGAGGTGAGACAGTCTGGGTTCAAATTCTGCTTATGAAGCCGGGCATAGGGTGCATGCCTGTAATCCTAGTACTTGGGAGGCTGAGACTGGAGCATCTGGGTTTGCAGTCAGCCTCAGCTACTTAGTGAGGCCCTCCACAACTTAATGAGACCCTGTTTCAAGATAAGAGAATAAAAAGTAGGATTGGAGGGTATAGCTCAGAGGTAGAATGCCCCTGGGTTCAATCCCCGGTACCGCAAGAAAAACAAAATAAAACAAAACAAAAACAAAAACAAAAAAAATTCTGCTTATGAGCTGGGCATGGTGGCAAAGACCTATAATCCTAG
Organism: Graphiurus murinus; assembly: GCA_004027655.1. NCBI lineage: Eukaryota > Metazoa > Chordata > Mammalia > Rodentia > Gliridae > Graphiurus > Graphiurus murinus. The sequence goes on along the minus strand of PVLC010016559.1, from coordinate 9,449 downwards.
TTGCTGGGAGGCTGAGACAGAAGAATAGCAGGTTCGAGGACACCTGCACCAAGTAGTGAGACTCTCATCAACCTAATAAGACCCTGTTTCAAAATAAAAATAAAATAGGGCTGGGGATATAATTTGGAGGTAGAATGTCCTCGGGTTCAATCCCCAGTACTATACATGCAAAAAAAGTTCGGCTTATGTCACGTGTGTAAGCTTCAAGCCATCTTTGAGCCTTGCTTTCCTCATCTACACAGTGGGATTAATGCTGCTACCTTCACAGGGCTGTGATGAGGACCAAGGGAGGTAACGTATGTAAGGGGCATGGGAGATGTCCCATGCTTGCCTGGTGAGTTCTCCAGCCCAAACCTGTGCCTGTCAGTGTGCTCTGCAAGTCACTGATTCCTAAGTTCAACACATGAGCAGGCCCTGCTGAAGTCAGCAGTGGGGCAGGCGGACCCATCCTCCTCTGAGAACAAATCTCCAAGGCCAAGTCTGACAGAGCTGTGTGTGACTGCTGCGAAGCCCAGAGGTCCTGTGACCTCTGGCAGTGTGGCAAAGGAAGCAAGTGCACAGTCATTTTTGTGAACATTTTAATGCAAACAATATAGTGCTTTTAGGTCCTAGACATTTGTAAAGAAAACAGTGCCAGAATGGGATAAGTCTTCTATGATGCATTTTTGTGGGATGAGTGGTTATTCGCCCCCAAGAGACAGAAATTCTTGTCAAACTTCTTCCCTGAACAGCTGATGTAGAGCTCAGAATTTGCCTTTTCTCAAGGAAAATTACATTTCCTAATGAAATACAGAGTAAGGCCAAGGCTTACTTATTCATTAAATACTAGAAGTAATGCCATTGATAACAGTTTTCCCTGATTTTCTTCACACATGGAAGACAAACATTTTGAGATAAACTCTGATGACTATGCTTTTATGTGACAAGACTGTTGCAAAACTCAAGAAAGATTTCAAGAAACACTAGTTTGAGAAGTGAGATTATAAGAGGAGCTTGTCTGTGGATTTACTTCTTGTTTAAAGTAAGGTCAACCTTTCATGTCTTATCAGAAATAAAGGGCACAATATTTATTATAAGCCTCAACCATTAAGACAGAACAGTGAGACATGAAAACAATCTGACAGTGGCAATTCCAAATTAACAACCTCGTTACAGTCTATTGCAAACTGGGAAGGACTTCTGCATGTTCTGGGTTTGGATGAAGTCACAATCCCAACAGTAATATGAGTTATTTTTATTTTTGTTGTTGTTGTGGGATGGAAACTAGCTGTTCCTCACCCGCTGAAAACCTGAACTTTAGCACCTAGAACAGTTTTGGATGACCCAAGAAGGCAGAGCTGCTTCAAATATTATGTTTTAGTTACCTTCGGCTTCTCTTAAAAATTAAGTGGAGCCACAAGGACTGGATGCTGGACTTGGGACTTCTTACTGGGGCCACAAAACTCCTTCTGAAGAAATCTCTCTGCAGGCAGTAATTGCACAGCTTAATTCCTCTAGACTGAACCACTTCAGATTTATGCCAGTGAAAAGCAAACGTTGTTTGTAAGTCATTTAATTGTGTTACTGTCTCTCAACTTTATCAGATGCTGCTGAGGCAGGAGGCCTGCGTGCGGTCCTGTGGGAGGCTCTGCAGTGCTCCCAGGCTTGTTCTAAATGCCCACAGCTCAGAGTTCCTAATGCGACTTCTTGCAGACACCAAACAAACTACTAATTCAACAGGTTAGAATGACATTTGTCTTAATCCAGGATCCACGCTGAGGTCTGCATCTTCAACAAATTGACAGCCTTGATTGCAGAACTGTTAACTAGTATACACTTAGGTGCAAACCTGGTTTATTATGTTCTTTGGTTAACTACTGTCTTTACCCTTTCAGAGCATTATGAGGACCAAGATAATGATCTCTGCTAGACTGAAACACCTGAAAACGCGTTTTGCTTTTTCAGAGCAAAGACTGAATTTATGTTGTGTACTATCATAGATTCTTACAGTTAGGCCAGACTTATAAAAAGGTAGGGCTTTTGTCATTTGTTGTGAAAAGCAGATTCCCTGGGCTAGCCAGCATCACTGTCCTGGAACCCAGACCTTCACTCGTCTCTTGACAGAGGCTGCTTGGCACGTGGGCAGGAGTGGGGTCAACTCATCATGTCCAGACTGCACCGTTCTGTGCGGCCGTCACTGCGCAGGGCCTCTGCCACATCTCTTCTGAAAACAGAGAGGTTCTGGGTGAACCTGTGGAAAGAGGAAGCAGTAAGTTGGAGCCTCTGTGAACTCGGGATGATGGGGAGAAGTCTGGCTGCAGGCAGGCTCCATCCTGCTGCTGAGCTTCTCCACTCCAGGTGCCACTGTTCTGCACCAGCAGGGCCTCTTCTTCCCTCAGGGAAGATGGTCACCACCAAACCCACTCTGACCACCGTGGGGGTGCATAGGTGGTTCACTAATTAAACATTTGTTAAAAATTCAAATTACACACAGATGGTAAGGAATATAAAGAAAAGAATTAAAGTTTATGTGCCAAGCACTGGATTGAGTTCATATAAAAACTCATTTAATCATCACAAGTCTTCCCAAAGGCAGGTATAGTATCCTAATTTTACAAATGGGAAAACTAAATGTAGTGATTGAAAAAGAGGGGGCACTGGATTAGTCTACCTGGCTCCCCCATCTATTAGCTTGGTGATCCTGGATGAAAACTTAACCTCTTGTCTTGGTGCCCTCCCAATAGGGGTGAGTCACGGAGACTGTGCCTGTAGACCTTCAACACAGTGCCTGGAACAAGGAAACGGCCAGTTCTTGCTGCCAGTGACTCATGAACCCAGGAGGCTGCCTCGCCCCATTCACCAAGCAGCTCAGGAGTGCTACTCATGTTTCCAGGTGGAGCACCCCCACCCTCGGTCTTCCCATTCATAAAGTCTCCTTCTAACTTCTGAAGCCATGAGAGAATCTTAGAGTGAGATGGACAGTCAAGGGAACCTGTCTGCACATCCCATCTGACCTGGTCTTGCATTACCAAAGTCAGGTGGTAACTCCGGCACACACCGCTGACCGGGATGCACTGCCAACATGCATCTGAATGCCACTGTGCTCGTGGAAGGATGGTGCAGGCCTTCTTTTCCTGAACACATTTTCTTCCTCTCTCATTCATTACTGCCTGTCTCCTCCAGTAGAATGTAACCTCCATGAAGGCAGGAACGTAGAACAATTAGTTGACCATGGGTATTCCCAGTGCCTGCACATAGCAGTCTCAATAAAAAGTTTTGTGAATGAAATGAATGAATAAAAGCTTCACTAAGTTTGGTTCCTATTTAGATCTCATCGGCAGCTGCAAAACTATCCACCCTTAAAAGACAGGCAGAGGGAAGAACTAATACTCAATGTAGGTCCTCTGCCCCATGTATCATGCTTTACTCTATCCTGTCATTTAAACATTACAGTTGGTTATACAGTGTTTCCATTTTATTGCTGAAGAAACTGAGGAGTAAGGAAGTTAACTGCCTTTCTGCCACACAGCCTAAAAAGGGCAGGGATAAAATTTAATTGCGGTCTCTCTGCCCTCAAAGCCTGTGCTTGTTTCCATGGCAGATCTGAGCTTTCCTTCTTCCTCTTCCTCCTCCTCCTTTTTTTTTTTTCCCCCCTGTACTAGGGTTTGAACCCAGAGGTATCTACCTCTGAGCTACATCCCCATCTGTATTATATATATATATATATATATATATATATATATATATATATATATATATATTCATTTTGAAATAGGGTCTCAGTAAGTTACTGAGACTAGCCTCTTTCTTTTGATCTTTTCAATTATAATTAGTTTTTATGTTTTTCCTGTTTGATAATAAACTACTTAAAGACAATGGCTGCATTTTTATTAATCTCTGCATCCCTGTGTAGTGCCTAGCATTTTGCTTGGAAGAAAGCAAATACCCAGTAATATATATGTATATATTACTGGGGATATATTATAATACATACATACATATATGTAAAAAAAATATATATATATAGAATGGAACTGAATTGGGTCTACGATCACAAGGTGTAACAGAGAGCCACATGTGTTAAGCATAATCTGATTATTTCCAGCAAACCTGGAATGCCTGCCTCCCCAGAGGTGCCCCTGCTGGGCAATGCTCACCTGTCTCTGTTCTTGATGGACAGATTCTGCTCCACTCCCTCCATCAAGTTCCTGAAGCACTGAGCAAGGATCTCCTGCTTGGGGAGAGGCTGGCTGTTTATCAAACTTGCCCTCAGTTCGCTGAAATACTGTTGGGAGACAGAAGAGTGTCTGTCTAGGTCCATACTGAACTTTAAGACCTTAGAGGAAACCTAAACCACAGAGACATCCTGGGTGTAAACTGTATTATCCCTTCTCATAAACATCTCCTGCTGTGCCTCTACTGTCACTGCTTAGGCTGATGGAGTACTTGGTCTTTCTGTGGGGGACTAAATCTGTGCCCTTTCCACAAGAGCCCCTGGCTGAGGGGAAGAGCTTAACTAGCGAGGCCAGGCTGAGGGTCTCTCCTCAGGCCTCATCCTACCCAGCCCTGGTGAATCACTCCTCAAGTGCCTCTGGGCTGTGTTCAAGTCCCTGTCCTTGCGAGTTAGAGTGGGTCTGCTCTGCTGAGGCAGGGTACTGCAGGGGTTGCTTAGTTCTGGGAGAGCTCGCTGGCACTTAGACAAAATACCTGTCATACCGGGTCACAAACAACGGCACATCCTCTTCCTCTCTATTGGGGTCTGTGGGCTTTTCTACAAACACAGCTCTGATGCTAAACACATCTCCTAATCATTGGAAACAACTTAATTTCCATACAAAGACAACATTTTGCCAGTCATGTGTTTATCCCTCCAAGCCCAAGCAGCATGATATTTAATTTCCATCATACATTAAAACAGCTCACATCAAAAAACACACATAATTAATATGTAGTCAGACTAATACTTAAATACTATATATCAGAGGCATTATACTTAAACCACAATGTCTTCCTGAACAAGATTGGGAATGCACAAAACTACTTATTTTTCCCTCTTATAATGATGCAGTGACTCACACCAAATAGAAACTTATTAGTTTTTCATCTCAAACCATGAAATATTGCCTCCATCAGTAAAGTATAATATTGTGATGTCATAAGCTTTTTCTAAACACTGAATTTGCCCTTATTCCCTCTCAATCATTTTAAAAGAACTGCTCTCTTTTATAGAGCTTGGATTTAAATCACAATAACACCGAGGGAAGATGAATGACAGTGCTATTGAATGTGGCTAAAATTGGATACTTCAGCACAGGTGAATGATGAGACAGCTCTTCTCTTTTTGATATATTTTCTTCTTCTATTAGTTTCCTTCCAAGGCTGGGATTTTAGTTTGAATTTTAATGTATGCGGCTGCCTCTAATCTCACCGTCTTTCCCCAGTACTATCTTATTGTATGGACAATTCATTCTCCCAAGCAGTAATGCACTGTTCCTACCCACTGCTGGGAGCCCAGTGGGTTTGAGAAGAAGCCAAAGCGGCTGGGAGGCTGCTCAGGGAGATAAGTGCGCTTCAGAAGCTGCAGACTCGTGCCCCCAGATGAAGGGCATGGGCCTGCCCTTGAACCCCTGAAGGGTTGTGCCACCACCATCGAGGGCCGTAGGGATCCCAGATATACGGCAGGAGGCAAAAGGAACTGTTGCTTGGAATTCCCCTGGAATGGGGGAGGGCGGTGAGGGTAACCCTGAAACAACACTGGGCAAACCACCCATTCAGTGGGTGAGGGCCCTGGGCTACACAATGGCTTGTCTTCGGGCCTCTGCTCAACTGAAGATGATCTGAGGCCTTGCCATGAGGTAGCAAGGTACCAGCTGGAACTCAGTTGGCTCTGCTAACTCTGTCCTTCGTTGTCATAGCTCAGCCTGGTGTGCGGCCTCTCTCTCTTCCCAAGGACCTTCCTGCAACCACACTCACCTTCTCGTTGAGCAGGATGAGTCCCAGGAGAGGCCTGGACACTGACCACTGGTTCCGACAGTCTTCAAAGACAATGGTGTTCATGAGAATGGACATCATCTGGAAGACAGAGTCACATGAAGATTAGGATGCCCTGGCTCGGAGCTCCCCAAATCCAGGCCTTCCGTGTGCTCGCTTTCTCTCCCCCTTCGTCTTGCTAACAGCCAGGAGGGCTTATCTTAGACAGACAGCTTTGACTCTTGAAGCCTATAAAGTTGCCTGGATGAACTCATGGCGAGACCCCCGGCTCCCTGAGGAAGCCTCTACCACCAAAAGCTTGGTGAGAACCTTCTGGGTGGACGGAGGTCAGAAGCCACAGAGCCAAGAGGATCAGCCTTTGCCTCTCAACCCTGATGTACTTTCCTGCAGAGTGGGGCACCAGGCACAGGCCCAACTCACCTTCCCGTCTGCCTCTGATTTCACCCCAGAGGTCATGGTATGGAGGGGCGACGTCTCTCCCTATCCCTTCACAAAGACAGAGGCATAGGACGCAGTTCATGTGATCTTGCAGTGTCATGCTTCCTGCATGTTAAATGTCTCTCAATCATTCTTCACTAACTCACTCACCCATTCATTCCTACTGTACATACTCATCCATTTCTCTTAAATTCAAAGTCTGTAAGACATATGCAGGTAATAGGAGAACAGAGGCATCTATCACAACCTCTGCACCTAAGGAGCTTGAAAGAAATCCTGGGGAAGAACGCCAGGAAAGAAGTGATGGGAAACAGGGGAGGGAGGAGGCCTCTGAGTCCTTGAAGAGAAGGCAACATTTAAGACGTCCATCATGAATGTGTTCTAAGCAAACAAAGAGGGTGGGAATGAACACAATGGGGTTCCACAATGGTAAGAAACTCAGTGTGACAGCAAAGAGGGGAGGTGAGCCAGACTGAGATCCCAGGGTCAGGATGAAGGACCAGGCTCAGGAACTGAACTTCAGCCTGACAGCAAAAGAGCCAGTGATGGGCTTGAGGCCGAGAAGAGACATGGTCAGATGTGCCTGCCCCCTGGAGACATGTGGAACATGCCTGTGCAGGAGACTCCAGGAGGGAGGGAGGGAGCGAGGCCCTGCAACAGTCCAGGCGAGTGGCTGCGAGCAGGTCTCAGTTGTTATGTGAAGTTGATGAGTTTCTGCTTCTTTCACTCTTTATCTCTTCCTGTAGCCTTTCTGTCCCCACAGCTCCAGATCGAGATCTCTCTCCACCCACCTCACCCACCCCGCCAAAAGGAGGGCAGGGGAAATGGCAAAGACCACACACTTACCACCCCAACCAGGCTTTGGTGAACACATTTGGTTCTGTCCTCTAGCATTTTTTGTAATATAGTTTACCCAGTAATCTCTGACAAGTTATTGAACCTCTCTCCCTGTGTTTCAGTTTCATTAACTCTAAAGAGGAAAATAATGACCCAGCACAAGGAGGCTTTGAGAATCAAATGAGATGGTATATATAAAAAGTGTTAGAGTGAGGAGTGCTATAGACACAAAGGTATATAATAACAACAGTAATGAACATCTTTGCAGCTCTAAACAGCCGCCAGTCCATACATCATCATTTTTATAATGATTAGGCTAGTGGCAAATGAAATCTGCCAATTCTGTATTTGCTATATGTCCAGTCTCTCTGGAGAGAGGCTGAGTCTTAAGCCTGGCATACTGAACACCATTTGCAGATCACATGTTTTCATGTACAATCTAACAACCACCCAAAGTCATACAGCCACAAATTAAATTGACAAGCAAAACTAACAGATCCATGGAGACAGTCTAAAATATTATGGGCTTCACAATCTGAAGGCAGAATGGATATTTTAATGGAGAAGATTAAAGTTAGAGGCACCAAATTCCTCTAGTAACTGACAAAGCATCCTGAAGTGATGTGCCAATTACTTTATACGGTTCTCTTGTGTATTCATTTGTCTGAATGCATGTATTTATGTCTGTAATAAGTAAGGGGATGTTTGAATAAAATACTTTTCTAAAAATAAAGTTGGTGAAAATGGATGATTTTTTTTCTTTTTTACTTTTCTGGAAATATGTAAAATAGTGAGCAATCTGTTTAGATGGCATTGATATGGCAGGCCATTTCCAGAATTTTTTTCTAATAATCCCAGAGCAGGGTGTATGGCGGAGAAGAGGCCAACCAATGAGGTAAACTGCTTGGGAATCTGTTCTCTCATCTCTCCCTACACGGAAGAATACTGGGTGCAATACAGAACCCTTCTCAGGTAGCGTGCAATCTTGGTGGGGGCCTCTGTGGTCAAGAACACAGTGAACACTGAACGCACAGCACACTTGGTGATGCTGCACCCGCCAGCCTACACCATGTCACAAGGCTCCTCAGTGTTTGGTACAGGAATGGCTGTGTGTGCTGGGGCTCCACGTTCTCAACTTCTGCTTACTCCCAATACTGTTGCAGGAATGTCCGGGATGGCCATTTCAAATCTAGCTGGCCCTAGCTACATTTCCTGGGGCCAATGCCCCAAAACACACAGGTTACCCATGGCCATTTTCCTAAGCAGCTATTTTGCCAAAGCAGGGACAGGTCCATCTGGGAAGGGGAGCTGTGTGACTTGGTCTACTGAAGACCATGTTCCACACCACTTTGAAGTTTCTTTCTCCTTTCTCCTGCTCACAGGTTTTGGCAAGAGTTTGTAGGGATTTTTCTCATTGAAGAGAAGCCTACGTAGTGTAGTGGTGTAGTAGGAAAGGTCTTGCACTCCGATGAACACAAATCTAGCTGCATCACTTGTGGCAGTGGGCAAGGCTGAACCTTTAGATCTTTATATATAAAACAGGGGACTATAACAACTACTTTGAAGGGCTGCTGTGAGGAATGGCTTCCTCTGTATACATTAAGCACTTTGTAAAGTGCTTGCCACCTAGTAGGCACTCAATATAATGTTCCCTTATTGCCACTGTGGCTGCCCTCCTGGGCCTAACCCAATGGAATCTTGGCTCAAAGAAGTATCCCGAATAATGTCTTGATTAGATATAGATAAATGAGACAGAAGGCTCACTTCTGCCCCGTGTACCTCCTCTATGTGGCCACTCTGCCACCTGCTGATGAGTCAGGCAGCCACTAAAATCCTTGCAATTAGAAGCCAGGGCAGTGGTTGCTGGGCACATTCTCAACAGACTTTCCTGCTTTCCACCTAAAGTTTTTACAAATTTGGTTAACACATTTCAGACTCTCAAGGTGAATAGCAACAGACTCAAGAGATTGTCTCCGGGAAACTGTCCATTGGACTTTGTGTGTGTGTTACTAGGGGTATTCTACCTCTGAGCTAGACCCCCAACCCTATTTTATTTTTATTTTGAAACAGGATCTCACTAAGTTGATGAAGATCTTGCTAAGTTGCTGAGATTGGCCTTGAACCTGTGATCCTCTAGTTTCAGCCTCCCAGGTACTGGGATTATAGGTGTGTGCTACTAGGCTTAGCCTCCACTGAATATTTTT